>PVIR01026908.1:0-23414 GCA_004026965.1 Petromus typicus | reverse complement strand
AAAAAAAAAAAAAAAAACCTTGTACAATTTTAACTTAAATCTAGGAGGGTGTCCCACAATCCAAAAGCAAACAAATCATTTAGATGCCTGATCAACTTCCTTGATGGATCAGGAACATGGCAGCTTCTACCTAGCGCTGCACAAAGAACTCAGAGCAGATGTATTCAAAGGCCCATCTTCCCACTCACGAGCTGGCTGTGTGACTCACAGCCATGACAGTGCCCACTTGCTCAGCTGGCTCAAAGTACAAAGCGGAACACACACCTTCACCACATGCATGCTAGAGCTCAAGTGACGTGGGGTGTCCATGCCAATGACAGCTCTGAACAGCACCTACCTGCTGAGCTCAGTAGAAAGTAGCTTTTAAAAGCATGCACTGTAACCCAGCATTGGTGCACACTTGTAATATCTGCTGCTTAGGAGGCTGAGGCAGAAGGATTTCAAGTTTGAGTTTAGCCTTGGCAACTTAACATGACCTTGTCTCGAAACTGAAAAATAAAAAGAGCTGGGGCTAGAGCTCAGTGCTCCCTGGGTCCAACTGCTAGTCTCATAAATGATCACTGAGTCCATCCATCCGTCCATCCATCCATCCATCCATCCATTCATCATTTGAAAAAGCATGGAGCCTCTTGATGAAATCCTAATTCCATTGCTTCGTAGGATCATGATGTTGAAGCAAGATGTGTAATTTATTAAAACCAGGTTTCTTCATCCCACAGTGAAGATAATAAAAGTGCCTTCTGAGGTAAGCATGATGGCACATGCCTGGAATCCCAGTACTCGGGACAGTGAGCCAGAAAGATCAGCCTGGGTTATACAGTGAGTTCAAGGCCAGCTGGAACTACACAGTGAGACCTTGTCTAAAAAAAAAAAAGCCTCTAACAGTGTTTGGTGAGGATGGAAGGAGACAGTGCAAACAAAACATGTTTGTATAGCACCTGGCTTCTGGTGTCATTCAATCAAAAGTCCCTATCATGAACGCTACATGTGGTGAGGTGACCGTCCTGGGGAGAGACAATATAGGGTGTGTGGGGACAACAGGCTATCAGCGCAGTGCCTGGGAAGGGACACCAGCTTGGCAACAGCCCTGTGGGAAACTGTGTGAACTTGTACAGAAGGTAAAGGCCACAGAGTGGGGCGGAGGAAAGGCTGCTGCAAACTGAAAACCAGTGAACCATGGGTGGTGATGCTGGCCACTCCGGAGACAGTGCGTCCCTTCCACTGCTACCTTTTACTAGGGGAAGGAAGGTTTATGCACTGGTCCTTTATCTCTAAAGGACTCGCCTTTGGAGCTTTGGTTTCCAAGGTGACCCAAAGCTTCTAACATCAGTGACAAGTTTCAGCCTCAGCAAGTTCAGCAGATTTTGTTTGTTCTCCTCTGTCTGTATGTTTGCAATGTTTGTTCTCCTGATAGGAGCAACGTGAGCCTTCTGACTGGCTACACAGACAGCTGGGTGTGTGCTAGCAGGCCGTGGGGCCCAGCAGCCAGTGTAGCAGTGCCCTTCCTGGTTCCTAGAAGGTGCTTTTAACCAAGGTCAACGCCTCTGCTTAACCTCACCAGGAAGGCTCCTGAATTGCACTGGCAATGTCCAAGGGTGATTGGGGAACAGGACTCCCATCTCCACTAGAAGCTTTATACACTGGGTGGCATGGTTCCAAAAGGAAAGCAATGAAGTTAGCAAGAACTCAACAGGCCACAGAAACATTTCAATGAATCCTTAAAACAAGAACTGAACGTCACCACGAATGGTGAGCAGCAGCAACCACGCCCACTTGCTACCCTGATCCCCTTTCATACATAGTTTCTGATGTGTCCTCACAAGACTCTAGGACATTTGTTGAATCTCTATTTGACAGACAAGGACCCTGAGGTGGGAAGAGGGGGAGCACTTGGCCAATGGGTGATCAGAGTCAGCTCTAAATCTTGAATCCAGGCAGCAGGACCTCAAAGCCTTGGTGACACCAACACAATAGGTTGTAGGGATTCTTGAGTGCTCAGAGGAAAGCAGAACATATAAGGGAAAAATCCAACTTCTTTCGTTCCTTATCTTTGTTAGATCCCATAACATCCTTCCTATTTCCATTTTTAAACTAATAGTTTACAAACATTTCAGTATTAACTTTACTTGTCTAACTGTTCAAAACTTTATCATGGTTAAAACAGACACTGTCTTGGAAACTGTGAGGCAGCTCGGGCTGGGTTGGGTGCATCCTTCAGAATTCGTGTGTTGGAATCCTAACCCCTGAGTCCTCTGTTGATGCTGTGTAGAGTGGAAGCTTTTGGGTATTAGCATTAGATGGGGTCGCAGAATAAAGGAGAAACAAGAGATCCAAGGTGGTATGCGTGCCCCGCCTCTCCTGTGATACCATCTGTCAAGTTATGATGAAGCACCAGGCCCTCGCCAGACGCAGGAACCCCACTCTGGGGCTCCCTGGCCTCTGAAAGCATAAACTAGTAATAAACTTCAGTTAGCTAGCTTCCATTATTATGATGAAATCCCTGAGATAATTAACCTATGAAGATGAAAAGTTATCTTGGTTCACAATGATTCCAGTCTAGGACCAGGTAGATCCACTGCTCTGAGCCTCTAGTGGGAAGTGGGTAGGGAGCACAAGGTAGACCCAATTAATTACTCATTCTGTGGCCCAAAAGAAAAGAAAATGAGAAAGAAGCCAAAGTCCCACAGTCCTCTTTGAGGACATGTCCCCAGTGACCTGTAGACTTTCCACTAGGGCCGACCTTCTAAAGGCTCCACCCTCCTCCAACAGCCACCCTGAGGTCCATGCCTTTACTACCTGGGCCTCAGGGGACACTTATCCAAACCATAGCAACCTCAATTCCTTGTAAATGACACAGTCTAAGGTATTTTTGTCACAACCACAAAAACAATTAAGACAGCTAGTTATAATGTTTCTGAGCCTGCCTGAGCCACCTAGCAGCCTACGATCGTCCAATGAACTCTCCCATCTCTCCTTTTTCTTGATCTTTCTAAATCTCTAAATTCTGGAACTTGGCTATAGATACTGTGTTGCAAGAGACTATTTGAGCTTCTTAATAACAGGACTACCTTGCCTTACTGCACAGCATTGTTCTCCACCATCTCAATGCCTGACCCACCTTCTTATCCCAAATCCCAATTTCTCTGGGCATCAGGAATAGTGAATGTGACCGAAAACAACTCTCTTCTATTTGCTAACACTTGGCCATCTCTGCCTCACCTCGACCAACCGCTCTCTGGTGATCTTTACTGGACAACATGCTTGTCCTCATTGGGTCTAAGATCCCAGGTCTGGCTTTGTTATCACTGACCCAGGACCAAGCCTTCTCCTGTCCTGCAATTCCCACTAGAGTCTGTTTCTCAGTCCACAACTGGTTCCCAATCCACAGTGGCAAGGCCCTTGGAGAGTGGGCAAAGGCTTACACTGGCTAAGCTTCAACAATAATAGCTTCACATAGCAAGAAAGCAAGAAAAGGGACATGTCTGAGAATTTCCCTCAGTCACTGATTACTTAACAACTCTTCTGTTCTTCATCAACAAAGGTAAAGGGACTGATCATGAACGTAGATGGAGCAGTGACGATGGAAATGGCATCCAAGAGCGGCTGGCAAAGTATCTTCACTTAATCTTTCTATCTTGTTCTACAATAGGTGAATCATGGTTGAAACAAAGCAGAAGGCTACAAATATTTTCATTTAGTCGGAACTAAGGTCAGAAATCTAATATATCCCAAACAGATAATTCACTTATCATGCAATCATGTATCCAACTCACAACATTTACTGAGTGACTTAGCAAGTTTCTGGAACCGGCTGAACTATGACAATGCCTGGCTGTCCTTCAAAAACCTTTGGTTGAGTGGGGAATAACCAGTCTGGATAAAAAAGTGGTCCCATAAGAGTTCAAGAAGTAAATGAAACATCCTTGTCTGGCATTAGGTCCCCAAAGTTCTGTTACAGACAAGAAAGATGTAGGATGAGACACAGGAACTCCAGGGTTCCATGGCTGTGACCCAGGCCAGGAAGGTAGCTGCCATATTCTCAAGAACAATCTACTAATCTTGGCGAGGTAAAGCTTTCTTCAAAATCATCTTTGAATTTGGGAATGGAGAGGCATTTCTATGACAACCCAGTAGTCTTCTATATAAAAATTCATACTGTATGGTAGCACATACATTGTGGGAGGCTGAGGCAGGGGAACAATAAATTCAAGACCAGCCTGGATAACTCAGTGACTCAGAGAAGACAGTCTCAGAAGGAAAGAAGGGAGGAAGGCAGGAAGCAAGGAAGAAAGTGGGGGGAATGGAGGGAGGGAGGGAGGGAGGCAAGCAGGCAGAGAGGGGGGCTGGGGATGTAGTTCAGTGTGAAGGTCCTGGGTTTAGTCTCCAGTACCACAAAAACAAACTTCTCCAAGGCAAAAACACCATTAAGTTAAAGGACAAATTGGCAAAGGATTTGGAAGATCACAAAGGACTCTTGTACCTAACGCATAAAAAGTTCCTAAATACTGGTAAAAAGAGAAGCAGCCACCAGGCACAAAGTGTGCAAAATGACAAGGCAGTTTACAGAAAAGGTGACATGAATAGCTCATAAACATACAAAAGTTCAATATCATTTAAACATGTAAATCACAAACATGCTGAGACACAGTTTGTAAAAATACAATAAGATACCATTTTTCCCTGTCAGAATGGCAAAACTCTGACGTGTGGTAACCTTCTGTTGAGCAAGACTATAAAAATGGGGTTTTTTCACACATCATGTGTGAGCGTGGAACTCAGTAAATCCCCTTGGACGGCAATCTGGCTCTATTTGTGAAAATCCCAAATGCCTACACCCAACAGCCCTACAAAATTCATGTGGGATTTTTTTTTCGAGATATATTCCAAATGATGTATATACCTGGCTACTTCTTGTAGCACCCATTTCATAATAAAAGTTTGAAGATATCATAAATAGGGAGTGGTAAAAAAAAGACACTGTCATATAATGGAGTGACAAGCAACCATACAAAGTAAAAAAGAATCATATTCTTGGTTATGATATAGGAAAATATACTCTTCATTGACAAAGAAGATTCAGCCTTTCTGTAGAAAGGGATGGAAGGATGCTGAGAAGGAAATGTGCTGGTTTCTATATGTGATGAGAAAAACTCGGAAAGGATAGAAAATGAATAAGAGTAGCAACAGGAGAGGGGGTGGTAATCGGGGAACGAGCAGCAGGACTGAGAAACTTCCCACTGTACATTCTTTAGTATCTTTGGATTTTGGAACTATATGCATGTATCATCACTGAAAATTCACCTAAATTTCAAGAATGCCTTTGTGATTGTGTCGAAGGTCTTGCTTATTGGAAATACTAATGAATCATGAAGGTCAAAAGTTTTCGGAGTTTGACAGAACTACTCAAGACTCCTCATTTGCAGTTGCTTCTTTTCTTAAATTTTTTTCCCCGCAGTGAATCACAGACCTTGAGGGAAGAAACACATTTTCTAGTACCTACTTTTCTTAATATACTGATACTTAATGACACACAAACATAAAACCGAGTCTAAAGTTATGTTCCAAACTCATTCACAAGTATAAAACCAATTACATTTGATAAATTAAATGCAGCAAAAGTCAAAAGCCAATGCAAGTTTGAAATGACCCCATGAACTTACTGGGAAAGATGAGGTTGTATTACTGACTAAACCTTCACTTGGATTGGGACTATTGCACAGAGCAATCACTATTCTCTTGGATTCAGCACAATTCATTTCTGAAGCGCTACAGTTCTTCCATGACCATTTTTCTTTATTCACATTCAGGAAGCCGTTCACCTGACCTTCTTTCGCCCCAATGTATCTTTCCTGTTCAAGCTGCCTTTGCTATTTTCCATTGGCTCATAACAAATAATATGGAGTCCACATGATCATAAATCTTAGCTTTATCAAATGGCAGCAGTTAATCAAGCATAGGCCATCCCACAGATTACCTATAGTGAGCTCATATTCAGGCTTGGTATTATTAATGTCATAATAAAAATGAAAATGTAAAACTTAAGAGTTAGAAAGAAGTCAGATTTTGAGTTAATACAATACTCCAGAAAATCACAGAGCCTATTGTGTTGTCCCCAAAATAAGATTGCATCTTATATTAAGTTTTAACCCAAAAGACACAACAGGGTATATTTTCAGGGGATGTCTCTTCTACAAATTATACTAGCATTGTAGACTACTAAGTTAATTACAAGTCAGGCAGGTCTGGGCCTTCAAAGAATTCAGCAGAGAAGAAAACTGTGGCCTAGGTACATTCACTGAAGGACAGGGTTCAACACGGAGCGAGGACTGATACTCACACTCTTCCCTAGAACAGCACACTTTCATATTCTAAATAGGCATCAGTCACTTGTGTAGGGGCCTGAGACTTAACCTATCCCTGCAGGAGATGTTCCTGAACTATTCCTTCCCAGAATTCTTATTTGGTAAATGAATGCTTGCTTCCCTATGGGATCTCCGTTTAATGAGTATCACCTAAGCAACTATACTTGCTGTAATCTTATTGGTTGACCACAGTTTTGTCCCACTTTATACCCACTTTGTGATTTTCCATGGGATCAATGTTACCTAAGATGCTAAACTTGTAATCTTTTTAGTTGACTATAGTTTGTCCCACCTTACATCCACCTCACCTCATTATTTTACTCTATAAAACCCATGAGAGGCGAGGTCTGTGGGCAACACACTTTCTGGGTCCCCCATTTGTCTCTCTTAGACAAAAGCTATCTTTCTTTCAATAAACTCTTTCTATTCTTAACATCCATTGTTCCTAGAATTCATTCATTAAACTTGGCATGTCAGCCATCATCAGGTTGAGAGTAATAGTATTTCCCTTATATTACTTAGAGGTCCATATATCAAACGTCCTGTATCAGTAGAGGTTATTTTCCATGGTAGTGTGCAAAATTCAGTTGTAGTTGGTTAAAACCCAGCCAGCTGTGACTAGTTTGAAAGCAATGAATGCCTCTATTCACTTCTCTCCCTGAAGTTCAGCCATGATTTTCATGCTGCAAAGGGGTTGGGCCTTTTGGCTTCTACGACTACCTTCAACTTTGATTTCTCCCAATGCATGATCACCCACCAGTGGGGGAGCAGCCGCTCTTGTGTCTGTTCCATGATCTGAAACCCAATCCCTGGACAGTGCCTCCAGCCACCCACAACCTGGGAAGGGAATGTGGAGAATCTGCTATGACCTAATCCACATAGAGAGCCAATCACAAGGCACACTGATATCAGTATGTATCTCAAAGCCTCTCTCACTAAGTCTTAACAAAGCCCAAGAAACGATTTTAGTTTTCACATCTGTGCTGACTTGTGCTGAATCGAGCCTCTCAAGCATAGGGAGGAAGCATATATTTTTGCACCCAAAATAAGCATCAAATAGCTGTTTGATGGATGGATGAGTAAGTGAATGGCTGAGGAACGAACTATCCAGAGAGTAAAAAAGGCAAAATTAGAGCCTTGTGTTGGCAGACTCCACCTGCGTCCTTAGTCGGCCTCTCTTCTTTACCTCTGAAATCTCTGTTCAAATGTACTGGAGCAGGATTACCTTTGTCTAATTAAAATCTTTCTTCACAGATGTTCTTTAAATATGCTGGGTGCCCAAAGAAATGAATCAAGTTTCCATTTATTTTAAAGCATTGGCAGGTACAGTATAGGGAGTTATCCTATATACAGCCTACTGCCATTTTCAAAGCTTTAGCCAGTAGGAGCCACTGGCTTAAAGTTAATGGGCCATCGTGGTAAACACCATCCCCCCCCAAATGCAAAATGCATGGTAACTGTAAAGGTCACCAGCTACATACTTCGAATATGCTCTTCTGATACCACGTTCATCATCAGACAGGAATGTAGAAAGTCACCCAAGGCAAAAGAAACAGAAATCTCTCAAATTCAATCAGTATCTGAGTTGCGTCAAGAGTTTTTTAAACTTTAAATGGGAAGGACAAGAATACTAACGTATAGATTTCAATTATTTTTGGTTAGCCACTTTGGAAAAGGTAGAAGTCTACACCCTGTGATGACAACTGAGGTTTAGGGAATGCAAATATATTTTCAGGGTCATGCTGCAGCTCATGCAAGATCCTTCTGGCAGTGTGTCCTTTCCTTTCCTGCCCTTAACTCTTACTCTTTCCTTTGTGTTTGCTCCCTGATATGTTGTCCTTGTTGGCCACAACTATGTCATCAGTAAGATAGCCTCACTGTTGACACTGTTTCACAAAACACCAGAGTCAAACCACCACCTCGCAGGATTTCAGAACGCAGGACTCTTGTAAACATCATGCAAGTAAAGATGCACCTTGGCAACTTTGGTTTTCATGTTAAAAAACATGCATGGTGTGAATAAATGCCCACAGTCTTAATGGGAGATCCTGATGGTATGATAAGGGATTGCAGGCGGTCACATTCCCAAAGTTTAACTTTCTCCAAAAATAGAAAAGCCCAATATAGGCACGAGGCTGAACTCTCTCTCTCTCTCTCTCTCTCTCTCTGTATTTTCAAAAGAGAATAAGAGATAATGATGCAAAAAGGCTGTTCCCCTTTACCATATTCCTGAGCAACTATTTCACTCAGATCTGTATAAGCACTCTGTCTTAAAGAAATACGGGACTGTCAGTTTACTCAGATGTTTTGTTGCGGTCTCTAGAGGATCAAAATCTCTAAGTATTAGCAAGAGGGCAGGGATTATGTTTCCCTACACAGACTCTTGGCTAGCAGGCAGAAAACAACAACAACAAAAAGCTTTACTCATGCACACATCAGGCAGCTTTGCATTACTGGGACCCTAGACGCCCCACCTGTGAGGAAGGTTTACTTTGGCTCGCAGGTGTAGGGAGTTCAGTACATGGTTACTTGGCTCTCGTTTACTTCCTTTCCTTGTTGCTGGGACACAATGGCTCACACCCATAACTTTAAAGAAAACAGATTCACTGTGGCTCAGGTTGCAGAAGCTTCAGCCTATGGCTGGCAGGCTGAGTGGGGAAAGGCACTGCAGAAGGACCTGCAGCAGATCAGGGGGCAGAAGGTGAAGCCAGGGAAAGGCCCCACCTCCTAGCCACATACTCAGGGGTTGGACTCACTTGTGCATAGAGAAGTGATGACTATAGGACCATCCTGAAGCAACTGTCCTGCGAACACTATGCCTCTGCATGCAGAAGATTTCTGGGAGACCGTAGTTCCAACGTGAGGCAAAGGAGAGGAAGATGCCAGAGTCCCAGTATGCTCTTCACAGCCCCGGTGACCTATCTTCCCACTAGATCCCCCAAATCTTAGAGGCCTCACTGCTTCCAGTAACATCACAAGCTGGTGATCAAGCCTTTAATACATAGGCCTTCAGAGGACATTTAAGATCCAAACCACAAAAACTCCATGTCTCTTCCTATAATTTCACCAAGCTTTAACACTTGAGTCCCGTTTTGTCTCATGGCACTAAAAAGCTTTTTCTGAGAGTTCAGCCAGTGGCACAATTAGTAAGCCTGCCCGGGACCACTGCGAGCAGCACTTCCTAATTTGTCTACTCTGTAGCTTGATGGGTTTAGCCAGCCACTCAGAGACCAAGGGCACTTGATTGGGAAAAGTCTCTTCACTCAGTGGCTGGAAACAGTACCAGATACAACTTTCAAACACAACCTGAAGTTTGATGACAATGTCTATCTATAAAAACACATATGGGACACCTACCTGTGTGCACAGCCAAAACCACCGATGCACAAAACTGGCATAGAGCTGAACACCCACCACAGATAGCAAATGTGAATAACAGATACTTTCCACACCGAAATGAAGTAGAGTGCAGACAGACCTCAATCCTCCTCAACAACCATAGTGCATCCTGGATAAGCTACAGGCTGCTACTCTAAGCGATTGATCCGACAGGACTCTGTTGTCACTGATGAGACAATGTCGAGCTAAATGAGACCTATCACTCATCCAAGGATGGCCACCACATTCTTACTCAGACTACGGGGCCACTGATTCAATCTGTTTTTGAGGTTCCAGAAATGCAAGGGAGAAGGAAGACAGGGTAGGTGCTGAAGCAGGTAGTGCCAGACACACTGCACTATCATCTCGGCACTTGCTGGTGGAGTAGCTAAGCTTCGGCCTCTCCTCTGGCACACAGGGATAATGTACGCACTCGGTCTCGGGGGCTTCAACAGAGCCAGCATGCGGAAGGCACGCGCTGGGCTCTCAGCACACAGATCTTATTACATATGTTACAAGGATTAGCTGTCATTGTGTGGACTCTCACTGCCAACAATACAGAAATTGTCTCCTGACTACTCGCTTAAAAAAAAAGTTTCTGAAACCAACAAAATGACTGATTCACAAAAAGGCAAATGTTTTGCAAGCTGGTGTCTGTCTCATCGAATGAACACTTGGGCTACAAGCCTCTGCGATTCCACAGCAAAAACAAAACACATGTGCACCAAAAAAAGCCACACAGTATCTGCAGAGTCTTTCAGTGCAGTCAGATCCAGTGCTCAGTCAGTCTTCATAAAAATCCTGAGAAGCCAATCCTTCTCAGCCGACACCTATGTGAAAACCTGAAGATAGTAGAGCTTGGTCTCCAAGGCCAGTCTTCTTACAATTCTTCAGCAATTCCCTCTCTCCTGTTAACTGCCACAAGTTAAGAAGGGACACATGTTCCCTAAGATGTTCCCTAACTGGGGTGCCGGACTGGGCTGAGTCTAGTAAGAAGGGGGAGGAGGACTCCTTCAGGTAAAGGAAGCCTTAATCAACAGGACAAGCGCCAAGCACCAGAAGTGGCTACTCCCCTACCTGCTCATGGGAACATCCCAACCTCCAGGGCCCTGGGGAGTTCACAGTGCTGTTCCAAAGCCTTGATACTGACAAATGCAAACAACCACGATACATGAGTCCTACTTTTATTCTCATTTTACAGATAAGAAGACAGGGGCTCGGAGAAGACTCAACTTGTCCCAAACCACGTCAATTTGCAAGTAAGAAGTGGGTTTCGAAGGTATTGAGCTATTTTGTATCCCTGAGCAGTTTGTGCACTGCATGAAGAACTTGGTCTGACCCAGCTCCGCCTTAGAGCACTGCTTCCTGGTGACACAGTTCTGAAGGGACACATCTTCTGGGGCCCTGGGCAGATCTGTGCAGGTGAAGCCTCCAAAGCCATGCTCTTCACTGCAAGCGTGTACTTTCAAACACCAAACTGCTGTCCCAGGGCAGTGACACTGGAAGATATCAACTCAATGGAGTACTGGTAAATGTATGAATAATAAATATTATGTAATAGGTTCTGCTTATTAAAGAGAAATGGACTTTGGAGGCATGGAGTAGATTATACCTTCATCCTCTCCTCTGGAGTCCAGGACAGCAAGTACCTGCAGACAGCTACCTGTCATTGTCAGGGACCTGCCACTGGTTTTGTCTGAAAGAAAGCCAAACACCAACAGCTACCTTTGTACAGGCACAAATATATTTAAATCTACAAATACACCTGGGCTAATAGGTGTGTTTGATACAAGGCAGATGTGGTTCCCATGCCTGTATTCCCAAGAGTACTCAGAGTCCGAAGCAGGAGTGGTCTGAGGCCAGAGTGGACAACTGAGTCCAAGTTCAAGTTCAGTTTGACTACACAGCAAGTCTCCCTCTCTCTCCTTCTCCCTCTCAAAAAAGATACAAACAAAATCTCAAATATAACTACGAGGAGACTTCTCAGAAACCAGAATGCCTTTCCTAATTAAGACATTGCTACAGTTTATTCACTCATTCTTCAAGTCTCGCATAAAACTCCGCTTAGTTCTCATCTCATCAGTCACTTATTTAATTTGCCAAAATCCAATCCTCTTTTGGTTCAATGACATCAGCCACCCCAATACCAGTTAAAACCAGTTCCAATACAGAACTCATGTCTTTCAGAGCTAGGGACTACAACACTTCACCAGGCTCCAGAATGCCCTCCCTGTTACCAGGAAACAGCTTTTTGTGATTATTTGATTTATTAATACTTCTGGGCTAATCTGAAAGATACTAAGTGAGTATCAGGGAACAGATGTTCCCACTGATACAATCCACCCAACAGCACTGATCTGTAAATTATAATAATGTGCATCCTGATGTTGCCACACAGCACAGTCCCAGTGGAAATAACATCCTTGACAGCTCTGCCCACGGGGCACAGACTCCCCCTCCCCGACCCTGTCACCCCCAATTATCTCCCTGACACTAGAGCTCAGTGTCTGTCTCCATTTATCACCTTATCTCTTATAAAACTACACACTCCATTCCGAGTACAGAAATCTATCTCTATACCCATAAAGCAAAAGTGTGAAAATAGCAGATAGATTAGTAGGGCTGTGTGTTTCAATATATTTGAGGGAAACATAATTTCTTTACACAATGAAAAATACCAAGAAGCTTGTGTAACATTTGGAAAACTGACCTTTACAATACAGGCCATACCCCTCCTTCCTCCACCTTCTCCCTTTTCACTTCCCTGCAAATTAATTATTTGATTTTTAAATGTCAGGAGGTATTAAGCATCCACGTCCTAATCCTTCCTTTATTTAGCCAATATCAGGACCAGACTTGCCCAAGAAAAGCAAGTCTTTCCATGGAAATCTCTGCGGAATGTTTTCTAGATGCTCTGGAGTTTGGGGAGTGAACTGGCAAAGGTGCCTAGAATGTGACACTAAACAGCACTATGTTCTGACCGTGCGAATGGACACGCGCCTTTCCCAAAGCCAGCATCTGCCTGGCTGTGCCCCGGAGGTCAGGCAGCAGACAAGTCAGCTCCTTCCCCGTCACAAGCCAACTTCGATTTTCCCAGAATGAAAGAGGTCTTAAGAAGGGGCGTGGAGGGCCTGGGATATAGCTCAGTGGTTCCGGCGCCTGTCTTGCAAGCGCAAGGACCCGGTTCGATCCCCAGTAACCACATACAATAATGGGTGTGGAGACTCACCCCAGTAGCAACCAGTAGCACATACCACAGTGCCGGGTGTGGTGGCTCACGCCTGTAATCCCAGCACTCGGGAGGCAGAGGCAGGAGGATTGCTGTGATGTGAGTTGGAGGCTGAGCTCAGGTCCAGCATGAACTACAAAGACAGACCCTGTCTCAAAAAAAAAAAAAGAAGGGGTGTGGAATCAAAAAGAAGGTATAATCCCAAGGTCCACCGAACTGTCTTTCTATGCTTTCTGCTAACTATGTCAGACAGAAGGCATTATACTATTTACAGTTTTTCCAAAGAAAGAAGCCTCTACATTTAAAAAACAAGCGGCTTGGTCAAGTATCACTCCAGACACCTAACTCTAACCACCACTTTGCTTTTCTCTCTCTTTTCCCTTCCTCCATTCTCCTCTCTCGTTTGTTCTTTCTCACAAGTCTCGGCTCTTGGGGACAAGGCTGCCCAGGGCTCTGAGCGGGCGGCGGGGCAGGCACACTCCTGATTTCGCTGTGTGTACAGAGACTGCTGTGGTGGGAACTACCTGTGGGAACGTCAAGACCACCGGAAACCAAGTTGGCGCCTACTGCTTTCCTAGACTTTCAGCGCCACAGAACAAACGCCACGTGCGGTGACAGGAGGAACCACCCGCACTTTTCAGAAAGACAACAGTGCCAAAGTAGTTGAAGAATCACAGCCGCGCACTTAGGACACCCCATTAGTGGGCTCCCTCCACTCCAGAAAGCCCTCTAAAGCAGCGAACACCAAAAACGTTCAAATTCTTCCACTACAAATATAATTTACAACGAAGGGTAAAGAATGTATCAGACTACCTGCCATAAAGGATCACAAGCGGGAACACATATTTGCTTTAACATTTAACATGCCAGAGGTCCTCCAAAGACGATTATCCCTAGCAATGCCTGCATTTCCTAAGCTGTTCATAAATGCTCTCTCCCAAGTATTAGAAGTCTACTAAAACAATGACCTAGTTAGTAAGAGCAAGAAGAAAACACTATTTCTAAAGACTGTCTAAAACCCTGTGCTCATCTAAACTTTTATGAAAGTGGATTATAGGCACAACAGAAACAAAGAAGCTTTTTCTTTGCTGTTGCTGTTTGTTTTTTTGAGTCAGGGTCTCACTTTGTGGTTCAGGCTGGCCGTGAACTCACTATGTAGCCCAGGAGAGCCTCCTGCCTCAGCCTCCTCAGTGCGGGGATTGGAAGTGTGCACCAAGACACCGAGATGAACAGAAATCAGGAACATGCAAATGGCCTTTAAATACACATGTGCTGGGGACCACCATTACCTCTAACCATACCCAGCCCCTGGGGCAAACTGAAGGCCCCCAGACAGGAGACTAAGCCAGTCAGAGTCTCTCAGGCACTAAAAAGGGAGGGATGAATCACAATCAGACATTTCTAGCCAGTGTGTGACTTACGTTGTTAAGATATGAACTAGTCACAAGCTGCTTGGAATGCGAATGTTGCTGAAAGATGAGCAGGGTTGGAAACAATGACCCACAGATTCACGAGTCTTTCACAAAAACAAAGTATGACACCAAGAGCTCAGGATTTGCTACAAATGGGCTGAAGAGGGGAGATGTGTGGTAAGGGGTGCGGGGACAGAGCAGACACGGGCATCAGGGCGGCCGCAACTCCCCGCAGGGTCAACGTTACACTCTGAGGAACTGGAGATGGGCCTGCTGCAGCACGAGAACAAAGAAGAGAGAGGGGCCGAGGGCCAGCCTCCCCACGGGTACGGGGAGCGGACCGTGGGCTGCAGTGAGGCCCGCCCTCCGGGTACCAGGAGCCAGTGTCCCCAGAATGGACTGATGGCTGAGGGCAAACAGGAAACCGAGACGGTATGCCCAATTGCCCCCCTCCGCTCTTGGGAGCCATAACTTTTGAGACTGACATCCACAAAGTCAATCTGGGTCATTTGTTTGTTGAACATCCCTAGAAACAGGTCTCTGTGTCTTGTCTGCTCTTCACACAATGGCCTCGCACCCTCTTGACTTTGCACTTTGGCAGGGCTTTCTCATGCTACGGTCTCAAAGACAGATGAACCAGATAGGAGGCCTAAAGTGCAGAAATCCCAGAAACCTGGTTCTGGGAAAACCCAGACACAGTGTTCAGACTTCCTCTCTGCATGTAGTCACACGGCCCAGGACAGCCGCCAGCCTGTGACATCATGGCCACCAAGGGCCAGAGCAGCCTTGGCTTCCTTTAGCTTCCCAAAGAGCTGCCCCAGGACCTGCCCCCAGGTCCTCTTCCCTCTGTCTCTTTCTGTATCTCTCCTTTTAGTTCTTTCTTTATAAACTCCATCAAAACTGAAGACAAATCTCTGAAGATAAATCTAACTTCTGCCTGTCACTACCAGGGTCTTCTCAGGAAGGGACCAAACTTTTGAGCACTCAGATTGGTCATCGATAACAGAAAAGAAATTGTCCATTCTATGGGCTATGAAAATCAAGTTAGAAATTAGGAAGACAATGGAAAGTGGAGGACATGGCTGAGCGGTGAAATAGATGAAATATGTCACATGTATGTTCCTTTGTGCCTCGGGACTCCTCCACTCTGCACAAGTAACATGCACTAGTAACTTGTTTTTAAAATCAGAACATTCGCAACTGAATGCCTGAGCCACAAAAAGTTCAGCAAACAGTAAATTTTAAAAGTGTATTTATGAATTAGCAGAGGAAGGTACCTGAAGAATAACATTTTCAGATTTTACTTCAGATCACACAGGTATGAAAAGTTATTACCACGATGCTTCTAGAAGAAAACCCATTTCACATTATTCATTATAGCAACACACACATATATAGGATAAACTCTAACCGGAGTGAAAGAGTAAGTTAATGATTCCACATTATGCTTCAATTATACAGCTCAAATGTAAATCTCTAAGGGTACTTTTTAAAGACTTAGTTCTTCAGTTAATACAAAGATTTAAAATTCATTTGTCTTGCTGAAATGTAGAGAGTTTTCTTTATTCAAAAGCCTTAGAGGCTAATAATCTAGAGAAAACCAATTGAATAAGCAGTTCCTCTCTTGCATTTAAAGCATAAACAGAAAAATGTTCTACGCAACTTTCCCTCTAATAAACAACCATGCTGCCTGAAGCGCTGGGCAGAGGCTGCTCGATCCAGACTTGGCCACTCTGTGGGGAGCCGAGCTTCCCACTTGGATCTGAGCTCCTGTTCCTGCCCCTCAGACAGATGGGTCACTTTCAACCACATGACAGCTCCTGACCCAAACTCCAGCCAAAGGAGGCAGCCATCTGGCGCTCCCAAAGGGATGTGGACATCACCTACCGGCAAAAACTACACACACAGGCAGAGAGAGAGAGACAGAGAGACAGAAATAGAGACACAGAGAAAAGAGGGGCCTCTGTTCTCCTCCCAGGCCCTCCCTGATGACCCCACTGGGGAGCAGAGAGTGAGGAAGAAAGCAGGGAGGAGACGGGGAAAGACAGACGCACCAGTGTCTACCTGCAGCACCTTCCAAGTGCACATGGAAGGAAGGGAGGGCAAAGAAGGGAAGGGGGACGGAGGGCAGGAGGTGAGGGGGGCAAAGAGGTGGCCATGAATAGTTTAGGCTTGCTGCCTAAAATTTATCTTCTCCGAACAGCCTGACTTGTTAAGCGCGAAGTATCAGACAGCTACTTGCTTTAAGGCAGCAGTGTCTTTTACAAGTGCACCGTCCCTGGGCCAGGCAGAGCCGCAGAGCCAGGGCAGCTCCTGCTGGGCAGCTGGGGACAGCTGCCTCCTCACACCTCGGGACACCAGCACGCACAGCGGCGGGAAGGTCAACTACCAAGGGCCTCTGTGCTTCCTCTGCTTTCCCTACCTCACGACAAACAGACACTCGGAACAGGTGCTAAAAGATGAGAAAGTGACATTCTTCAGGAGAAAACCAAACTCAGGGAAGATGAGGAACTTTGTAAAGTGCAAGTTGGTAACGGGAGCAGCTGTGATTTGTGTCTAGTCGTCTGCTCAGTGGGAAAGCACCGAGGAGCTGAGCCGAGCACTGAGGGCGGAGAACACAATGCCTCCTGTGAAGAGCAACCTTGTGGTTTTCTGGTTTGTGGCTGGCATCCCTGTACTCACCCCCCTGCCAGCATCCCTGCCCTCACCCTCGAAGACACACAGCTCAAAGCAGTGCCCATCATGGACACTGGCATCCTCAGCTGCCTTGTTCCAAATTCCCACTTTTATTTTTTGCGCTGTACTTGGGACTGAAGCCAGGGACCTCACACTGAACCGGGTCCCCTTCTTCACATTCTTGACTTACAAAGTAGGCTTGTGTGGGTGGGCCTGGGAAGCAGACTACGATTTTACAACTTAACATCTTCACAGAGTGGGTCCTGTCCATGCACAAGGAAGGCGAACTGGGACAATGTATGCAGTGTTGCTAGAACAGGAAGTCGTCCTCAACCTCTCAAATTCCTCGCATTTCTGCAAGGGGGCCCTCTAGCTGCTTTTCTCTTGCCTACTTTTTGAGATCGGTTTATACACAACCTGAAGATGTTGGAAAATTATCTCAAATCTTATACAAACTATACATGTTTGTACTTTCTGATTCTTTGTAGAGCAAAGCGAAATGTGCCGACAGACTGATACTGCTGACTAAGTCACTCTGGGACAAAGTTCTCCTGAAGTTGATAATAACAAGCAGGGGGAAGGAATTCATAGACCATGCAAGGGAAATCTCCTTCCGGTTGATCATGCTTCTTGCTTGTAGTGCTAGTTTATTATGTAAGTTTTATGAGCCAAGGTCACATACAAGTACAGATTACCACCAACTTCAACACACAGAAGTTAAAACTTGAAGCTCCATTAGTAGCTAAATTTCAGCTGTTTTATGTATATGGAAAAAGCACTCACTGCTAAATTCACCTCCTAAAAAACTTTGCTAACACTAAAAGTTGTCAAGATGAAAGCAGTTACCCAAGTATGTTAAGCAGCTAGGTCTTCAACCTTCTTTGTCGCCTCTGTGTCCTCCTCCCTGGGAGATGGTGGTTACCAAAAAATAGTTTCCGAATTCAGTGATGCTCCGGTTGTCCAGTGCTTGAGGTCAGATGGAGTGATCAGATACAGACTTCCTCAGACTGGACTTTATATGTCATCCACACCCATTCTCAGCGCTCCCAACTGAACACAGGCTCATAAAGACTCAGCAGCAGAAACCTGCCTTTTCTCTCTCTCTCATCTCTGTGAAGCAAACATCCTAAGTACTGAAACACTCTGACTCACACTGCCTCTAGAGGAGATCGTACTTTTTGATTTAGTGTAGCAACAATTGCCTCCATCTCTGGTGACATCTATAACCCCCAGGCTCTGGTTCCCCCAGGACCATGGCACCCCTGGAATCCCAGGTGAGGTTTCAGGGTTCTCATTCCTATGGAGGGAGTGTCACAGCTTTTTACAGATTCTCAAGGGGGGAGGGGTCTAAGAAAAAAAAAAAAAGACTAGTGCACACCACAGCGATCAGTCTCGTAAAGAATGCTAAGTAAACGCAAACTCAGATTCAAGAGTTGGTGCCACCACAAAGGCGGGAGGCTAATGATGATCCCATTCTCTGGATGTTACAGGAATGAATACGAGGAACAAGTGTCAATCTGACGGAGGCAAAACTTCTCAGAGGGTGGGGCTCAGTTTCCAAACTTATCAACACCTAAACCTAAAGTGATTTTATCCCCAGCAAGAGAACAGTACCTCTCTATAAAATAATATTATTTTCTGTTTAAGCTTACTTCCACATACTCAAGATATGGGCTCAAGGCACTGAGTTAACAGAAACACAAAGAACTACAGTTGCTGAAGAAAAAAAGGATAAAAAAACAAGCCCGAGAGTCACATAGGGAAGAAATTATAAAAATGAACAAATGCAAATTTTCAAACTGAAAATGTCCCTGAAGACATAGTAAATTGGAATGTAGGTCAGAAGAGAATAACCTACATGTAAAAAGCAACAGATAACAGATATATGAGATATAGTAAGACTAAATGTATATGTACCTAGAGCATTTAAGAAGAGATAAATGGGTGGAAGGCAGTATTTGAAGAGGGGGTGAGAAGTTTACAAAACAAGATAGATGTAAGAAATCATACTATTCCTAAACAAGATTTTTTAAAATCCACAGTGGGCAGGGAAGGAGGTGTATGCTTATAAATTCAGCACTTGGGAGGTGGAGACAGGGGGATGACCAACAGTTTGAGGCCAGCCTGAGATACTTAGGGAAACCCTGTCTCAAAGAAAAGAAAAATCCACAAATACCTTGGCCATAGTCAAATGACAGAAAGCTAAAGTAAGGAGAAAGCTTTTAAATGTAGTCAGAGAAAAAAAGACATAGCACTTATAAATGAATAAAAATTCAGAGGGACAGCTTACTTCACAAAAGAACCTACGCGCATCGGAAGGCAATGGGACAGTACACTGTTAACCACTTGGCACAGAAGGGTCTGTCAGGAATGAAAGCTCTCGGAGCATAGCTGCAGGCAACACGGAGACTGAGAACCTTCACCACTAGTCCAGGAGGCTCAGCTCTCACTAAAGAAACGTTAAGTATTCCATAGAAAAAGGATTCCAGATAAAGGTCAGAGGTAAAAGAAGAAATACAACAAAAATGGTAAACACAAACACGTGGAACGACAGCTGAATATAGACTAAAAAAATAGTAGTAATAACATGTGCTTGGGTTAAAATATATTAAGAAACGAGATGTTGTAACAGTAACATTTAATTGAGGGTAAACAGAGTAAAAGTATTTCATGGCCCTTTCATTAGCTAAGAAAAAGAATCAAATTGCCTATCAAACAACAAAAGTGCCACTGATAATACACTTTGGTAAGTCCAAAATGCTCTGTAATTTCCAGGTAACCATTAAAAGAATAGTGACTGTAAAGCTTCTAGCTAATAGTCTTTAACCATTAAATGTACATTAAAAAGAGAGGCACCCCATCCCAGCAAAAGGCAATGAAAGAACATAAAAAGAATATAGGCTAAGTAGAAAAAAAAATGAATTAATTAATGAAATAGTATATTAAACCCAAGTTACTGGTACACTAATAATTCTATGAGGAGGTAAATATTTTCAAAAGAGAATAAGAAAAATAATCAATTATTTTATTTACAAGACACACCTAAAACACAGGTTACATAAAGGTCAAAAGTAAACATATAATTATTACATAAACACTAATCCTTGTAATTTCAGCATTCAAGAGGCAGAGGCAGGAGGATTTCTTGTCAGTTTGAAGCCAGCCTGGGCTATATAATCAGTTCAAGCCTGAACTCCATATCAAGAGAATATCTCAAAAAAAGAATAAATAAGAAAGCTAACCAAATAAATATTCTGCAACTATAACACTGACGTGTTAAGCAATTCTGGAGATACAGGTGAGTATTTTCATTATGACAAAGTGTTCAATTCACCACCAATATAATTATAAATGTATAACACTCACTATAGCCTTAAACAATGTAAGACAAAAATTTAAGCAACTATATGGAGAATAGTCAAAATCAAAGTTATGATGGAAGTACTAAATGTAACTCTACAACTACAGATTTAGAAAATTAAAAAAAATTAAGATATGGAATAGCTGATCTGTACTCAATGTAATCTCAATTCAAAATCCCAAAGTTTCAAAGTCTTGTTTTGTGTTATTTTGCTTAGAACTAAACATGTCAACTCCACAACTTGATCAAATGAATATACATGAGTCATTTATACAGCCACTGCTACCTAGAAATATACAACTCATATAGCTGAGAGGAAAAGACATGTTTAAAAGTGTCTGAATAGTGCTGTACTATTCAAGAACTTGAAACCATAATTTAAAACATTCGACAAAGGAAACATCAAGGCCAGATGGGGTGACAGGCACATAAGGATGAAATAACACTGTTATTACACAAACCTTATCAGGACACAAAATTCCTCACGATTGGAAGAGGACATTAATAATCACATAGAAAGAATACTACATCACAGCCAAATTGGATTTTATATATGCAAGTTTGCTGAACCACTTCAACATTGGTTAAGCAGTCACCATATGAGTAAACGTTCATAGACACAGGAAATAAGCATATGAAAAAGTTTAATATTTATATATTCAAAAAATGCTGGCAAACTAGGAATCAGAACTCTCTTACAATGAGAAAAATCCACAAAAGTAATCATACTTAATAATGAACAACCATGGTGAATCTAATCATTACATTGAAACATGTTCTAATAAAAATTAAAAATTT
Organism: Petromus typicus; assembly: GCA_004026965.1. Taxonomy (NCBI): domain Eukaryota; kingdom Metazoa; phylum Chordata; class Mammalia; order Rodentia; family Petromuridae; genus Petromus; species Petromus typicus. The sequence goes on along the minus strand of PVIR01026908.1, from coordinate 2,198 downwards.
GAAAAGAAAAAAAAAAGAGCAAATGTTAAAAAGTTTTTCATTTGAGATCCAGAAAGGAAGAAATACTTTAGTAATTTATATGAGGGCTTACTTAGCATGTGTATAAAGGCAAAAGAAAACTTAAAAGCAAAAAGGTTAGAAAATTGTCCAAAAAATGATATGGTTAAATATACAAAAAATTTTAAAATGCAGATATATTACTAGAATTCATAGAACTCATTTCTTATGTCAGTTATGTTCAGGACACAAAATAAATACACCAACAATCACAATTTACTTTTACATCCTAGTAAAACAATTAGAAATTGAATTTTTAAAAAGATCATATACAACAGAATGAAAAAATATTAGATACCTAGGAATAAATCTACTAGGATGTATAAGATCTCCATACAGAAAACAATGAGATTTTATTGAGATATATATATTTTGAAATCTAAATAAATAGGAACAAATAAAGTTCACGGCCTGAAAGATTCCATAATCATATCAACGATAACCTCCAAAACTTCTTCGGACTCAATGTAGTCTCAATTCAAAATCCCAACAGTTTCAAAATCTCGTTTTGTGTTATTTTGCTTAGAACTTAATATGTGAACTCCACAACACTGCATAAATGTAAAGGTCAAAGAACAACCATGGAACTCTTAAAGAACAAAGAACAAAATAAAGGGACTTGACCTACTAAACATAAATTCTTATTATAAAGCAATAATTTGGTATCACTAACCAACCAAAGAAATAGATCAGAGAGATCAGAACAATCCACACATTCAGGCCGTTTATTTATAATAAGGAGGCCTTCGCGGTAGTGGGGTCAGAATGGCTTTTGTAATTAATTGGGCTGCTACAAGTATATGTCCACAAGACAAATGTTTAAAATAAAACCTGACTATGTGCAAAAACTAACTTCCGGTGAATTGCAGACATAAACTTGGGAGTTAAAACTATGAAGCTTCTAGAAGGTAATCTGATAGTCCTGGAGGAGAGGCTCATGGAACAGAATATAATAAAACATATAAAGGAAAGAAAAGCCCTGAAGGATCTGGATAATGAAAGAAAAAATTCTGCTGCCATTAAGAGCCTGACTGGGCAAGCAAGAGAATGATTTTACCATACACTTAGCCAGTGGGCTCAGGTCCAGAATATTAACATATTTCCTGCAAAGCAGTAAGAAAAAGCATTGCAATTGAACACGGGCAAGGGACTTGATCAAGCACATTACAGAACATTTCACACGGCCAGTTAAAGTGGAAGGGAAGGTCCGCCCCAGCCAGCAACAAACAAACTAAACCACAACGTGCTTTGACTACACAACTGGCATCATAGCTACCACTCTGGAAACTCTTTGGGCTTATCCAACAAACTTGATACACAGCTCCTATGGACCAGCAATTCCTCGCCTGGATATGAACCAACGTGTGTCCCGAGGTGCCACGAAATCCGCCTAAGAATGGCTACAGCCACATTATCCAGATTGCCACCACACAGACCATCCAGAGGCTCACCAACGCCACTGCGGACAGACAGCGTGTTCATCTGTCACAGCGCGTTTACAGCACAGATATGACGCTGAGCAATAGAACCTGGACCCACGAATACTCTGGGATCCCACATCACTCCTTTCTCAAAAAATCCAGCCAAAACCAAAATACATATGGTATTTAGGAATGTTACCGGTTAAGGAAACTGTAATAAAAGCCAAACTGTGTTTATAGAAACCATCACAAGAGTTTTCATCTTGAGAGGAGGTTGGGCGCGTGAGGGCCTCCTGGGCAGTGGGAACGTCCTCGTGTCGTCCACAGCGTCACTCTGCGACAGATGTGATTGTACTCTACATCTTGTTTTGTGTACTTGTCTGCATGAAATCTCAGTTAAAAGGGAATAAATAAATAAATGCATGTAAGTGGAAACTTAACTGCATAATGCCTGGAGTTGGAAGCAGAATAACTTTTTAAAAAAGAATTGGAAAGTGTCTTCCCTTTGGCCCACTATTTAGTACAGAAATCTAAACTAACATCTTCCATGGAGCCCCCTTGGCCAGTTCTCCTTCCACAGGTTCCCCACTCTGTCCTCATCCATGTGCAGAGTGAACAGTTTACTGCCTCGGTCTAGAAAATCCACGTTGTATAAAAGTCCCCAGAAATCCCACTCCCCCCTTTCTCTTTTCTCCTCCCCTCCCCTCCTCTCTTTAGTAC
>PVIR01026907.1:0-23424 GCA_004026965.1 Petromus typicus | reverse complement strand
AGTATTTTATTTTTTGGGATGCTATTGTGAAAGGGACTGACTCACCAATTTCTATCTCAGTGGGTCTACTGTTTGTGTATACAAAGGCTATTGATTTTTGAACGTTGACCTTGTAACCAGCTACGCGGCTAAAATTGGCGATTAGGTCCAGCAGTTTTTTAACTGAGTTTTTAGGATCCTCTAGATAGAGTATCATGTCATCAGCAAATAATGACAATTTAACTTCTTTTCCAGTCTTTATTCCTTTTATTTCTTTCTCTTGCCTAATTGCAATGGCTAATATTTCCAGAACTCTATTGAACAGAAGTGGTGGGAGAGGACATCCTTGTCTTGTTCCTGATCTTAGTGTGAAAGGTTTTAATTTTTGACCATTTAGTATGATACTGGCTGAAGGTTTCTCATAGATAGCTTTTATTAGTTTGAGATAGAGACCATCTATTCCGATCTTCTGTAGAGTTTTGAACATAAATGGCCACCCCCGACATTTAAGTTTGTGTTTCTGGATGGTGCTATTGCTCAATGTATCAAAATATTTTCTAAATGAACTTCTTGGCTGCTCAGGAATGTTGTTAGCTCCTGGTCTTTCAGGAATGTCCTGTTAGCTCCACCCCCTCTGCTTCTGTGCGCATGCTCTCAACTCCATAGACCCTTTATATAAGGAGGCTCCTGTTTCTAGTCAAGCACTCAGACTTTGGAGTATGAACTCTACTGAGCCTACCTGAGACTGCAGTAGCTGCGACCTAGAGCAGTAATACTCAAGCTCTGCCTCAGAATGTAGCACTTGGTTGTGACACTGAGCTGTAATACTGGACTATAACACTGAGCACGAATCCTTTGCCCTAACAACAATACTGATGGCTGGAAAGGTCAAAGGATCAGGCATTGTTTACTTTAAGAAATTTAAGAGACTGTTCTTAAGAATATGCATGACTCTTAGAACGTGTACAATTATATATTTCCACTGAAAATAAAACAGTAGGAAGTGATTTCAAGCTGTAGCATGAAAGATTTAAGTTAGATTTATTGAAAAAATTTATTTTTAGTGTACACTGTAAGACATTACAAATGATCATCATGGAAAGCTATTTGAGTTCTTCAGAATATTTAAAAGAGAACTTTTTTTTTGTATTGGTTTCAGATTATTTCAGTGCGTCTTAACTAAAGACAGAATAGGCTAGGTAGACTATCAAGGTTCTCTTTCTATGATTTGATGATAAAAAATTTTTTTATCCTAAAAAGATTGCTCTGGCTTCTTTTTTGTTGCAGCTACCTAAGGAATAGCTGTTGCCTTGACAACAGGGGACATTCTTAGGTTCCTCATATGCTAATAGGAAAACGGCCAATTTTCTTGTTCATAAAAGAAAACTGTTGGTTAATGTTTCTCTCTCTCTCTCTCTCTCTCTCTCCTCTCTCTGTCTCTCTGCTCTGTAACCTTAGTAGTGGCAGATAATAAGAAAGGATAGGACAGTTTTTTTTATCTTCAGAAATTCTCACTAAAACTTAAAAAACTCATTTACAAAGAAGTTTGGAATAAGATAATAACACTAGAATACCAAGAAATCAGTGTTCAATGTGAGGACAAGAAAAACAATGGACAGCATAAAATTTTTAGTCCATGGTAAGACATGGGCAAACACATTGAACACATTCCAAGAGAAGGAAGTCAGTATGCCTTCAAAGATGTCTCAATGCAGAAAGACATCAGTAAGACAGTTTTTCAAATAATGACCTGCAGCTATCTAAGAACATGTATACAGGGATCACTCACTTTTGAATAAACTGACTCGATGTATATAGTTCTAGCTTTACATAGGATTTATGTGAATAATGCCAGGAAAGAGCATAAGAACAGCAACTGCTGTTACACATAATTCAGTAAATTCAGAAGTGACAATTAATTCCTTCGGAGTAAACGCCATAGAATAATTCTCGCCTTCTACTTTGCTACCTGAAATATAGCCAAATGCAGGCTAAAAAACAGATTGACAGCTGGTAACAAGTGCTTTGAGTAAATTTACCCATATGTTATGTGGAGAGCATAGCGCACAGGATAAAAGCAAGCCACCTCTTCCCAGTGTCTCTTAAAGCCTTACTCACAAAAAAGCCAAGTAGCTGAGGCAGTGCAAGGTTTCTTTTTGCATACAGCAGGGCGGAAGTGCAAGCTGCAGCCTCACTGCAGACGTGTTTTGTGTCGCGCTCACACAGATGGTGTGTGGAATGTCCCAACAGACTCCTGTTCCTGTATCTTTTCCCTACATTTTTCTCTATAGTCCTTACATAGCGGCTGTGTTCAGTTGTTTTCACTCCTCTGCATTATTGCCAGTGGGGTTTTTCTTCTTATTATTGTTTTTAAAAAATATTTTTCCTTTTAAGTATGAATGTGATTCATGCCTGTTCTAAAACATATGAAAAAATTGTAGGAAAGAACAAAGAAAGATTTTGAAGAGCAGTACTAGGAAAGCAAAATAAACTGTTTACAATATTTATTTTGCTAACTTTTAGAACTTCAGAGGAAATAGAATATATTATACTCTCCCTGCCCTTTTTCTCTCTGTTTTCTGAAAGGCCAGAGCCTCCCACAGGCTCTGGAGAGTGAGAATACTGGTGTGTTCGGGCATACAGAGCACTGTAAGTGTTAATATGTACTCAGATGTTCCAAAGAGTGTAGTTGTCAAGCATATTACCAAAAACATAAGCATCTGAAAACTAGGCAAAAACAGTTATACTTTAACAAGGAAATCTTCAGAAGTTTTGGAAACTTTGTTGTTTCTGGTACAATATTATTGGCAGATTTGGGGCTTAGATTTTCCTATTCCATTGCCCCCATAAATTTCCCAGAGTGGAAAGACCATTGTCTTGGTTGGTCCAGCTTCCAGTCACAAAATAGTATATTTTGTCTTTAACTTTTCCGTAACCTCACCGAACTCTTTTCCATTCATCTCCTTCATTTGAAATTATTCAGTTGAAGTAAGTAAAAGTGTCCCACATCTTTAGCCCTCTGGAAAATGCACATCATACTGCACTGAGACCCCAGTCAGAGCGGCTACCATCAATAATAAAAATATGTTGTCAAGGATGCACGAAAAAGGGAAGGGCTCTATAGTGTTGCTGGGAATGTAAAGTAGCATAGCCACCATGAAGATCAGCATGAGGGTTCCTCAAAACTCCAAACACAGAACTACCATTTGATCCAGGCTTCCCACTCCTCTGTCTATTGATAAAAAATTAAAGTCAGCATTGAATTGAGATACCTGCATCCTGGTTGATTGCAGTGTGATTTACAATAGTTAAGCTGTGGGAATAGGCTACGGGAATGTCAGTGGGTGAATGGGTGAAGCGAATGTGTTGTTTCTGTACGATGGAGTATTATTCCTCCAGAAAGAAGAATGAAATCATGCCATTTCCAGGAAAACAGACAAAACTGAAAAGCATCAGGCTAAGGTAAATATTCTACACTCAGAAAGTCAAAATGTGTTTTGACTCATATATGAAATCTAGAAACAAAATTTTTGAAAGACAGATGACTTAAAAGTAGAAGAGGATTCAGGGGAGGTGAGCGAAAGGGAGGAGAGTAACTGGGAGAAATGATTAAAGTATGTTATATGCACGCCTGAATATATCAAAATGAAATCCCCTACTATATAACTAATATACACCAATGAAAAATTTCTTCAGTTGATCCCTATTGTCTATAAGAAAATATTTTTGAAGATCTGGTGCCTTTTAACTTTTCTTCTCCTGACATATGCCAACTCACAAAATTACACCACATCCAGCAGCATCGAACCGCTTGTAAGTCCCCGCAACTGTCCCCCGAACTGCCCCCACACCATCTAAGATGCACTTTTGTCACTGCTTTTCACAGGGAGTCCTTTTACCCCTTTTCTAAATTTCAGCTAAGAGCCTTTTTATTTTGGGTGGCTTTCCCTTTGTCCCTCTTCATACCTCCCTAGAGATGCACACACATTGTCTTCTATGAGTTCCAGAACCCTTTCTGACTTAGTTAATTCTCTCATTGCTGAGACCAAATAAGATAAAAGAGGAAAGGCTTATTTTAGCTCACAATTTTGTAGGTTTCTATTCACAGTTGGTTGGGTACAAGGCAGGGTGGCATGGCAGAGAGGATTGTGGAGGAGAAATAGTCTATGGCAAGAAGGCAGCAAGCAGCAACAGCTAGCCTGCCTTACTTTTCTCCCTTGAAGTTCCACCAAGCTATATGCCCACTGGTTGGTACACCCACAGCTAAGGTGGGGCTTCCATTTTCCATATCCAGAACTATGATGGTTCCAACCAGTGGAATGTGGTGTCACACACTCTTAATCCCACTGACACAGAAGAGCAAGGCCTGGCTCTCCACTTAAAACATGAGCTGGTGTTCTCTAAAATCAAAGAATGAATTTTAGGAATGACCGATGGAGGTTGGAGTAGGAAAATTTTATTGAGAGAGAAAGCTTCTGCCTGAGAAAGACAGAAGGGGTAACCTGCAAAGGTGGTTAACCTACCTACCTCATTTTTCAGAGGGTTTTTATGGAACAAAGCCATGAGGTGAGGCGGGTTTAAGGTGGGGGCTTCTAATAAGATTCAAGGAGGTGGACAAATTAACAGCTAATCAGTGGGTAAAATGGGGGCTTCCAATAAGATTTAAAAGAAATGGGCAAACCAATGAAATTACAAGTACAGTTGTTTAAGCAATCTTGATCAAATAGGGCTCAATGAAAAATCAAGCCATATTGGATCACTGTTTTCCAAGAGTTTTGCTGACTTCTAGACCTTTAGTAACAGTCTCCCTTCTTGTGTGTTTTCCAAGGGCCTGCCCTGTCTGTCTGCCTGCCATATTTCTAACTAGCTTTTGTACCTATAATACTAGTATCACATGTCCTGGATCCAACCAGCTCTGAAAAGCCCCATATATGAGCACATGAGGCTTTGGGTGAACATCCCCTGCAACACTCCTCTCCTTAGATTCCCAAAAGACTCATGCCCATCTTTTTTTTTTTTAATCTTTATTGGTACATTGCATACACACATCATGATTGCACTCCATAATGGGGATTTGTACCAGTATAAGACACAATTCAATTCTCATTTTTTCCCATAGCCCTACCCACCTTACCAACCCCCTATATACATAAAATTTGTTTCCTTACTTTTTTGTTATAATCTCATTATTTTTCCCCTCATGCCCATCTTTTTATGCACAAGACATTTAATATATCTCTAAGGGTTATCAAAGTCCTAAGGTTCAATGTTACTGAAAAATGCTAGGCCAAAGTATCCTTTGATATTTAAGGTAAACTCTTCATTGTGAGGCCCTGTACAAATGAAAGTTAAACATTTCTAATGCATAATGGTGTAAGATAAACATTCCTATTTCATTCAAAAGGCACAAATAGAGAGACAGAAAAGAATAGAACCAAAAGCAAGTCCAAAATCAAGCAAGGCAAATGTTAAGTCCGTGCTCAGTCCTTAGGGCTATCTGTGGCAAGATGTGAACTCTAGAGGGTTCGGATGGCTCCACCCCAGGCACTTCCGGTGGTTGTATCTCCATGGCTTCCCTCTTGGGCTGGCTCTGCTGACCCCTTGAGACTTTGCTCAGATGATCCACATTCCTGGCTTCTCCCACCTTCTGGGGAGCTGCACCTTCAGTTACATACTCACAGCTTCACACATTGCCTTCTCAGGGGAACTCTGACTGATCTCCCAGGCCCTCTTCTGGAATCTGGATCATAGGTTTCTTGAGCCCTCAAACTCTTGGATTTTGCATTCTGGTTTTCTAAGCTCTGACCAGACTCTCATACCTGTTGGGAACCATCCTGTTTGGGAATTGCAAGGTCAAAACTGACCAGGTCTTCCTTCCTGCACACGGACTTTGGACTTGACTTTTGTCTGTACCTCTGGTAGCCACAGGGACTCAGTGGTCCCACATACTGTCATGCTTCAGGGCAGAACTGCACCGGATCTGTCTAACTTCTCAAGGACTATTGCTGACACCTGCCTTGCCCTGCGGATCTTCATCTACATAACTTCTCTAGGTATTGTTGGTGTCTCCCTGCCTTTCCCTGTCTTTTTGGAATGTAGATAATAAAAGGTGTGGCAGTCTGGAGTCTGGGGGTCCTTGCTGCCCAGAGTAGCATGGGTCAGGCCCAAGCTCAGCTTCTCTAAGTCTCATTTCTGCCTAATTATTAATTATTTTTCCATGTGCCATCAACTCACAGGTGACTAGAACATAATACAAAAGTTCTAGTTATGTCCCTTCCCTGGTTTGCCACAATATCAAGTTCAGATTGTAGCATTCCAGGGCTGCTTCTTCAGCCAGCATCTCCAAACTTTCCCAAAATTCTTTTCACAAGCCAGCTCCAAAGGTTTGTGAAACAATGGTCCGCTAATGTCACAGCAATGAACCTGCTTCTCTGGTAACAAAATCTATCTTAGCTACTTTCCACCTTCCTGAGACAAAATAGAGTGAAAGGAGAAAAGAAATATTTCAGCTCATAGCTCATAGCACTGTCCATCTATAGTCTGCTTATTCCAAGGCAGGATGGCATGACAGAGGGACAATGCAGAGGAGAAATATCCCATGGCAAGAAGGCAGCAAGCAGCAGCAGCTAGTCTGCCTCACCTCTCTCCCTTTATATTCCTTCCAGGCTATAGACCCATAGATTGGTGCTCCCACAGCCAGAGTGGGGCTTCCATTTTCCAAACCCAGAACTATACTGATTCTAATCAGTGGACTAATTTAGTACCACATACCCTTAACCCAGCCAGTTCTGGAAATCCTCACCTTTGAGCATATATGTCTTTGGGGAACTATCTAGAGGCCATAATATTTACTAAGTAGGCACTCGGTATGCACTAATGAATTTAATAAAAGCCCTGCAAGGTAGCGTCTGATCTCTTCTGTCCAAGTTGCATGTCCTCATCACTCCCTATGTAAACTGTCAGACACTAGGTGCTGAATTACTCTTACGACAGTGAATGAATACATGTGTGTCTACTGTGTACTTGTGATAATGAGCCAGAGCTAAATAAGCTACGCATTTCAACTTATGGCTCTGACAGGGTAATGGGGACTCAGAGAAGTACTCAGTGAGTTGTGGGAGGTGAAAATACAATGCTAGTGAACCATGTGCAGGTTATAGAAAGGTGACAGCATGGGGAGAGTCTCCAGGAAGGGGAACAGATTTGTGACGCTCACATAAGGGAGACCATGAGGAAAAGAAACTTATTTAGTAGAACTAGAATTTCCAGTGTAAGAAGAAGGAGAGTACAGGATGAGGGTGAAGAGAGTCACCTCTGTAGGGCCTTTTAAACTGTGTTAGGGGGCAACAGCTTTGGGAGGGACGTGTGCTCGGATCTGGAGTGTAGACTTTTGCTGAGATACAGAGATGGTATCAGAGAGATCAATGAGAGACGATGGGAGGGAGAACAGGCAGGGCCGGGGATTTAGCTCTGTGGTTCTGACACACACAAGGGCGAGGTCCCAAGTTTGATCCCCAACACACACACACACACACACACACACACACACACACACACAGAATAGTGAGGAGATCAGGGTTGTGGTCAGTTTTCCACTAGATGGCCAACTCTTTGTGAGAAACATGTAAAGTCATGTTTTCAGTGTTGAAGAAAACTCTACTTATACTGGTAATGGTATCTCAAAAAGTAAGAATAGAAAAGTGCCAATAATAACGTAGGCAAGGTAATACATGTAGGTGACCCTCATATCTAAAAGACACCCACATATCTATCTCTTTAATTAAGCTGTCATTCACTGGCCTTAGACCACGTGGTTTTCCATGTTGCATACCATACCTAGGAATAATTGACTGAATCTTACATTTTTGAGTTTGTTCAAGGACTGGTACAGAGTTAATGAAGGTACAAATGAAGGTGAAAGTACAAAGGAAGGAGTGCATAACTGACCAAACAGTCATCTAGAAAGTTATTTCTGACTTCTCTATAGTTGGTTGAATAAGACTATTTTACCAAGCCTTAAGTCAGCAGATTAGACACCTACCTTATGTATAGCACTCATTACTTTTCTCATCATTTTTCTTTTGATGCAATGAAAACAGTAAAAGAGTTGGCAAAGAACATGAAAGGATGTCATGAAATTGTATTCGCTAGCTAAAGGAAAATTTAATACTATGAACTAATTCTGTAGTGAAAATTTAATTTTTATATTAGTTATCATCCTTATCCTTTGTTTACAATCTAGTGACACTTTTAAAACATTTGAATATGTGAGAAAATATATTACAAACCTACCTATTAAAAAGAGGCAAAATCCAGTAACTTCTGATTTAGATTATATACAAATTTTTGTCATGTTTAGAACAAATAAGTAAAATAAATGAAGTATTGTTAAGTGATTATTTTTGCTGAGTCCTACACCAGGCCTTTATTTTCTAAAATTTATGGCCTTCAAAGATTTACAAAGAAATATTAATGTACACAGTTATCTTAATCATTGACTCAACAAGAAATTTCAGGTTTATAAGCATTTTTTTTTTCAGTATCAGGGATTAAACTCAGAACCTCGCACCTGCCACACAAGCATGGAACCACTCAGTTCCACTCCAGCCCAACTCCATGTTCATAAATTGTCATATATATACTTCAAATGCATGCTATCTTTTCAGACATTGATTTACATTTTGATCTATCTACTGCAATATTAAATTTAAATGTTCTTTGTTAGTTATTATCCTTATTTCGGTTGCTTCATTGCAATATCAACTGGTAGTGTTCAGCAGAAAAGAGAGGCTATCACTTTGCATCTGGATGCTCTGAGTAGATTGACACAGAGTTCTGTGTGAAACCAAAGATTTTTGTCACTGTAGAGTGAGAATGAACTGAGAGGAAAAAATGTTAATAGATTGCTAGGTTGGCATTCGGTCTACAATCATTTTTTTCTTAAGTACATCTCTAACACTGCATCCAAAGATTTGGCTCAGATGTCAGGAATAATGATCTTCATTATAATGGCAGACCTTGATGAGGGTTGTGGATTTAAAAAAAAGAAAAACTCAGTCCTGGTACCTTACATATACAGACATGTAGCACCATCTACTGGATTAGAATAAATGAATAAAATCCCTAAAATTTATATTTCCACTAGCAAAAGTGTGAGTCTTTGAATATAAAAGCTTCTTAAAATATGAGCTTACCTCATTTAAAAAGACTTTTTGGGGTCACTCTGATAGATGAAAATACTTGATAAAAAGGACCTTTCCCTCCTTGCCCTAGGTTCTAGGGAATAATCATAGAAAAAATTGTTAGCTGTTATTTATATTCATTCACCTACAACAATTGATAATGTACATGCACATGCATAAACACACACACACATACACACACACACAACACAATCACTCTACCCTATTTAATTCCATAATAACACATGTGTCCTATTTTACCCACTCCAGTTACATAATGTTTTTTACAAAGCAGTGGTTGTCATTGGCAATATAAATTTTGAGATTGTGTATTTACCAGAAAGGGATATGAAAAGTGTAATTAAATAAATGTTATGTTTTTGGTTTTTGATACCAGGGATCAAACTCGGGGCCTTTGTGCTTGCAAAGTAGGAGCAGTACCACTTGAGCTAAATCCCTGGCCCTTAGATAAATCTTTTCTCAATGGTTTCCTTGCATTAGAAAAATACTATCTTTAAATATAGTTATGGCCTTTCATTGTCAGGGAAAATAAACGTGTAGGCATAATCTATCCATTAATTCAGCAACTATTAATTGAGAAGTTAATATGTGCCAACAGTAAAGATAAAGATAAATAAAAGCACGAACAACATCGGAAACAGTGCACAATTTTGGGCTGTTAATTCAAGGCTCCTTTATAAGGACTTGCAACTATCTTTCACTAAGAGTGTACAATAGAATAACCAATTATCTTATGTAATCTTGTGAAGTATACATATTATAGATACTTGTCAAGACACTTCTAAGAACGCTTTTGGTGTAGGTAAGGAAATTGTGGGACAGGACAATTACAGGTTATTTTCTCACTTCATTCCTATGAGACTTATTTTATTATCCAAGTCATTTTTCTACTTTATTACACATTGTAATAAAGTGATATCCTCAGGAGGAAGTGAGTACCTAATCAATAGAAGTGTAATTCTTATTCACACCTTTTACTCAAGGGCAATCTTGGAGGTTTCTTCTAATTCTGAGGTTATATAAATGCTCTGAATCTAATCATGTGAAATTATATTAAGCATTACACAATGAAAATCTGAATAAATTGATATATTTATCATATTTCTGTTTAGTAAGACAACACAATAAAACTTTCAGTTCTTTCAAAATTATTTGTTATATTCAATAAAATTTCAATGAAAATTCCTAGGACTTTGCTTCTTTAAAAATAAAACAACACTGAGAATCTCAGTTTCAAAATCCATTTGAAAGTGTGTTTAGATGGACTGCAGAATAGTTATGATAGTAGTATTAGATAGTACAGTTGATGTTATCATGTAAAAAGAGATACTCAAAAAAGTGATATTTTTGTAGAGAAAGATCAATGGAATACCAAATATACTTTTGCATATATGAAAATTTAACTTACAAATAGGATGCATTTTAAACCATTAGAGAGAGGCTATTTAATAGTGCTATTAAGTTTTTGAAAAAGTTGTACATCTACTTTCTCTTACACAAGAATATAAATTTCAAGTGAATTAAAATTTTGCTTAAGAGTATATAAGAATAAAGTAACAAAAGAAATTATTGGAGGGCATTTTTATAGTTTGTGAAAGGCCTTGCTCAGTGTGGCATAAGACATAAAAGTAATCCCAAAAAAAGACTTATGAATGTAATTGTGTAAAAATTTAAAACTCTTCCTTTGATTTCTAGAATTATTCTTTCCATGGATTTTAACTGAGCATTATCAAGTTGTAAAATCCCTATAGTTTCTACATGCATGGTGAACAAAATATATGATTCTACTCTTATATATTTTAAGGTCTAGTGGCAAAGATTAAAAATAAACAAACAAGAAAATATAAGCAGAATTACTATTGTCGTGCATTGTTTGGATGTAATCATTCAATGTGAAAAGTTGCCATGAGGAACGGGAAAATTATATTAGACTTGGAGAGGACCCTCTGGGTTTATAGTAAACTAAAAATAATGTAGGCTTGATGTATAATATAGAATAAGCCATCAAGAAAGAATAACGTTCTGCATTTGGGGAATATAGGTGTATATTTATATTGTGGCCATTCCCACAATGACCCACCACTTCCCACTAGACTTCGCCTTCTGACATCACACCCAGCTGTAAAGTTGTCACTGGACCAACCCAGCAGTGACTATTACACACCCACGATACAATCTGCAAAACCTTGCCCATGAGCCTATGAATCACAGGAGAAATTTCAGATACGACCTATAACAGGCATTTCACCTCTGTTTTCTTTCCAAAAACCCTAACTCCTGCTTAACCATAAAGCAAACATGATTAGATAAAAAAAAATTGGATACTTACATAACACTTGACTAGTACTCCTCACTGTTGTCAAGGTAAGTGAAAAAAAAAAACAAAACAAAAACAAAAAAAACAACTTAGAGCTTATCACAGACCAAAGGAGGCATAACAACAAAATGTAAGGTGTTATGTTAGGATAGATCTTGGGTTAGAAAAAGAACATTCATGGAAGAACTGGACAATTTGGCATTTGCTTTATAGCAATATACCAATGTAAGCTTCTTTATTTTGACATATACATTATGATAATGTGAAATGATAACATTAGGGAAAACTTCAGCTGAGTGAGGGGTATCCTATCTATAGAGACACCATACTATCCTATTATGGAGATCCAAAATTATTCTAAAACAGAAGTTGTACTGAAGGACTTGTACAAACACGTTTATAATAGTTTTATTCTTATTTGCCCCAAACTGGAAGCAATCTAGCAATTAAAAAAAAAAAACTCTTGCTATATTACACAATTTGATAAGTATCAAAAATACTATGTTAAGTGAAGAAAAGCAACTTAAATTACAAAAATATGTACATATAACACTCTGAATCCAATCAAGAGAGAAACAGCACAATAATTTAATAGAGACAGGTTACTATTAAAGTATATTAAACAATCAGAGAAAGCTGTTACATGCCAGAAATCCCAGCTACGTGAGGGGCCAGGGCATTCTGCCGTGTCTTCCCGTGCCCACCACAGAAAAACCTTGATGTTCAGCATGCTACTGAAACAAACAAACTAACAAACACCACCACCACCAACAACAAACAAAAACCAAAACCCACAACTCTTTAAAGAGCCTATAGTATTTTCACAAAATAGGCAAATTGGATGAATTTGGACCCAAGATGCAATAGATCATTAACTAGAACCCTATAGTACTTCTTTGTCTATTTAAAATTTTGAAAAGGAACTACTTCATGAAATGCTTGTCTGTGGGACCAGGGGAAGGGAGAACAGGGAGTAACTGCTGGGTGTTCTTAGAGAAAAAGAGGAAGAGACACCAAGAAGGCACAGCAAAGAGGCCAAATGATAACACAGCGGGAAAGACACTATCTGCAGGGCAACAGGATATACCTCACTGGGAAACCACTCTGCAGTATCTTAGTCTAGGATTTTCAGCTTCTAGAACTTGCAGAAAACAAATATCTGTTGTTGGCCACAAAGTCTGAGGTAGTTTGTTATGATATCCCTAGTAGTATGTTTCTCAGCTATGCTACTCAAAGTCACGAAAACAAATAGTTACTTGCAAAGCAAAAAGGGAAGAGAAGGAAAGGCAGCAAAGAAACATGAAAAAATGTTCATCATCCTCGGTCATTTGAGAGATGCAAATGAAAACACTAGATGCTATCTCACTCCACAAAGAATGGCTCTATCGCAAAATCAACCAACAACAAATGCTGGTGAGGCTGTGGGGAGAAAGGAACCATTCTCTACTGTTGGTGGGAATATAGACTAGTGTAGCCACTGTGGAGATCAGTGTGGAGATTCCTTTAAAAAGAATATGTTTTAAGGGAAGGTCAGAGGCTGCCAGATCAGGGAAGTTGGTGACACAAGAGCCTGATAAAGAAGTCTGATAATAGCAGCAGGGGGGACTTCTGAGCTGTGGATGGTAAAATATACTAAAAACAAAGGTACAAATAAAAGCAAAGCCGGCTTGGGAGAAAACTGTTCCTTATATACTTACAGAGAATACTATCTATAACATTAAAAACACCGTTATAATTTAATAAAAGACTAAGAGAGGGAAAATAGACAAAGGACATGATAAAAAAAAATTCCTAGAAAAGAGATACAACTCAGTGGCACTGTACCTGCCTGACAAGAACAAAGTCCTGAGTTTGATCCCCGGTACTGGAAAAAAAATTAAGATTATATTTTATTACATATAATCTAAAACACTATGAAAAGATGCATTCCAGTTTCAGAGACATTAAATTGTGAAAATAGGGGCCGGGGGTTTAGCTCAGTGGTTCTGGCGCCTGTCTTTGCAAGTGCAAGGACCTGGGTTCGATCCCCGGTAACCACATACCATACTGGGTGTGGAGACTCACCCCAGCAGCAACCAGTACCACATACTACAGTGCCGGGCGTGGTGGCTCACGCCTGTAATCCCAGCACTCGGGAGGCAGAGGCAGGAGGATTGCTGTGATGTGAGTTTGAGGCTGAGCTCGGGGTCAGCCTGACCTACAAAGTGAGACCCTGTCTGAAAAAACCTAAAAAAAAAAAAAAAAGAAAAAAAATTGTGAAAATAAATACATTCTGGAATTGATGATATATTATACTGAATGTCAACTGTAGCATTAAAAATTTATGTAACTGATAAAATACTGAATTTCAAGCTTACATTAAGATGTGAAGGTAATAAATGTGTACTGGCATGGAAACATGGCCGCCACTGTTACCTGAAAAAATGAGTTTTCAAAATATTTACGATTCTATTTCTATAGGACCAAATCTCATGTATGTGAATATTTATAGCTTAATTTAAACTATTGCCAGAAGATGAAACACCAAATAGTTATAAATTCTTGGGAAAGACTGGTATACAGGTGAAAGACAGCTTTTCTTTTGCTTTATATTTACACCTTTTTCAATTTTTAACAACTTTATTGTTGAAAACAAAAATTTTCTTTATATTTTAGCCTCAATAATTTGACTTAGGTAAAGTTAATTACTTGGAAATCAGTTAATAAAAGGGTTACACCTATCTAAGGATTTTGTAATTGAAGTGTTTCATGTTTCACGTTTAGCAACAAAGTTCGGAAAAAAAAAGAGACTAACTCAAATATCTAGCCAGGTGAAGCAGGTAAACTCAAACTAGCGAACAGGCGACATGCTTGCGGATCTCCAGGGGGCGCCTTTCCAGCTGAATAGTGTCTTTAGATAATGTGATCTCTGTCACCTTGCTTTTTTCCGAGATAAAATACTACTATGTAGAAGTCCGTATGTTTAAATGTTAACAAAGGACCCTAAATCTGACGCGGTGGTTCCGGTGACGTTGGTTTCTGGATGGAGCTCTATTTGGAAATAAAACCGGTGTATTAGGCTCGTTAACTCTCCTCTAAAGCAGGATGTTGGGATAGAGCGAGGTCCTCCTAGGAACCCAGGGATCCTCCGGCCGGCAACAGGACCAAGACGCTACACACTCTGGGAGAAAAGGGGAGTGACCCAAGCCGCCCTTAGATTGAAAATTGATCCCGGAGATTAGCGCGGAGAAGTTACTGCAATAATGTGAGCGCTCAAATTTCTCCGACCGGAACTGAGAGATTCCCGACCGGAAGTGAGGGATACCAGACCAGAAGTTCCGCCTACAGACCGAGCACTTCCTGTTTGGTAACTAAGAACGCGAGACGGTTGCGAGGGCTTGGAAACTGCAGGTGCATCAGTTGGACTCGGGTATCACCTACCTGACAAGAAGGCAGTTTTTTGTTCTCGCCATCTGAAGTTCCCCATTCATTTGCCATGAGTAGCGAGTTCCTGGCAGAGCTGCATTGGGAAGATGGGTTTGCCCTCCCAGTGGCGAACGAAGGGAACAAAATATTGGAAGATCAGGTAAAGACCTGGAGGAAAAGAGAGGATCTGTGGAAGGCGTTTTCTGGTTGGCAGCCCCACCCCAGCTCTTTTACTTGTGTTCTTCCCTAATCTCATCCTTTATTCTGTTTAATGCTCTCCTATGCCAAATTCTTCCTTTGTCCCCTTGCCTGCCCTTTTGGGTAGTTGTTAATCATTTAAAAACTTTATTGAAATGGTAATTGATATTCAGCGTTATAAAACCTGGGTCCTTATTCCCTTCTTTTCACTTATTCCACTAATTCATTTCTAGAGCTTCCTGGTCTGGAGAGAAAAGGCTTTCATAACTGCTTTTTCTTTCCTTGAAATTAAGCACTATTTCAAAAGGGATTTTAGAGATTTACGTAGCAACAATTATTTGCATAAAGCAAACCACGTTCTAGTTGCTATTTCTTTGTGCCTATGATGTTTAAAGCTGAATGTGACTTGATATGTTCTTTTTTTTTGAGACAGAGTCTCGCTTTGAAGTTCAGGCTGGTCCTGAGCTCAGCCTCCAACTCACATCACAGCAATCCCCCTGCCTCTGCCACCCCAGTGCTGGGATTACAGGCGTGAGCCACCACGCCCAGCCCTGTGGTATGTGGTACTGACTGCTGTTGGGCGTGAGTCTCCCACACCCAGTAGAGTATGTGGTTACCGGGGATTGAACCTGGGGCCTTGAGCTTGCAAGATAGGCACCGGAACCACTGAGCTAAATCCCTGGCCCGACTTGGCATGTTTTGAAGAAGGATATTTTAGCAAGAAAGTGTACAGTTTAGACCTTTCTAAGTGAAGACCAAGTTGTTACCAACTGACATAAAACATTTTATGCTGTAAGGACAAACTTACAATTAATAGCAGTTGGATTTTTCTGAACTTCCACCCAGACTGGCCATTTAGCTCAGCTTACAACACTGTAAGGCTTCTCAAGTCTGCTTCTCCAAACTTGTCCAGACCTCTCCAGCACACCAGTCCCAAAGTATTCTGAACCACATAGTTATAAACAGAGTCACAGCAATGACTCTGCTTCCTGGCAGCAATTTCTGTGTTAGCTTTCTATTTGTGTTGCAAAATACCTGATATAACAACTTAAAGAGGAAAGGTTTCTTTGGTCATGGTTTCAGAGCTTTCAGTTTGTAGTCAGCTGGCTCTGTGGCTTTTAGGACTGTGGTGAGGCAGAAACATCATGACAGAGGATATGGTGCAGGAAATCCACATACCCCATGGAGGCCAGGAAGGAGATAAAGGAGAAAGAGAGAGGGAGGAGAGGGTGAGAGAGAGATGTTAGGGCCCCACTGTGTCCTTCAAAGGTACATGCATGCTCAGTGACTTACTACTAGAAAATCTCCCCCCTTACAGCCCATTCAGCTGTGCACTCATCAGTGGATTAACTGATTGATCAGGTCTTGTCCTTGTGATCCGATAATCTTGGCCCCACTTCTGAACACTGCTGTACTGGGGTGGGGTGGCGTGGGAATCAAACCTTTAACACATGAGCTTTTGGGGAACATTTTAGATAAAAACAATGACACCCATTTTTGGAAAATAATATAAAGGAACTGCTTTATATGCAAATACACAGAAAACACCAAAATCTTATGTAGGCGAATATATAGGTAGCCTCACATACAAAAATAAATAACTCATTTTAATACATTAACATTATGGCAAAGTAAACAAAAGAGGGCTATAAAATCTGTGCGATAAATATTATGTAATATTGTTGCAAACTAATATTTAATATGTTTAGGATAATGTGAACATAAACAAATAAATATTTTCCCCTGGAGAAAATTTTAGTATTTTCTTCCACATATTTACAAACTTTGTTGTATCCCTGGAAGGTCCCCATAACTCTGGAGATGTTGTTTGATTATGAAGAAGCATTACCTCACTTTGTTTAGTTTTTATACTACTTGGAGGCATGGCCTCTTCTAATGAGTTTGAGAAACTAATTGCAATTTTCCAAAACTTTACTTTGCTCAATTAATATTTACACTGTTTTGTTCCTACTAGAAGTTCTAATTCAAGGAAAAATATATTAAGAAATAGATTCTAAGCAAATGAGAGCTATTCTGTTAAGCTTAAACTAATTGTATGCATTTGGAAAAGGAGTCGAGGGAAAAGAAATGATACTATAATGACTATATAGTCATTACTAAAATAGGTGGTTCCAGCCCTGCACTACCATCCTTCCTTCTTACCCTGTCTCTGCCTTGTTAGTATGCTCTTGTGCATGTAAGCTGTCTTGTGGTTTAGTTATGGAAAAGAATCTCACTTTTGCCCTGTAAAAATATAGTACTACTGTACAGAAAAAAATTCATTTTAGCAATGGATTCTGCTATTGCTGCAATTCTAAGAGTAATTTTTATTTTGTGATATTTTTCCATAGTATTCTCCAAATGATAACACTGTTATACATTTAAAAAACACATTTTAGAAGTTCCTATGGACAGGTAAAGAAGCAAAATTCTACAGTGGAATGTATATGCCCTTCTGGCACTCATATGGTGAAGTGCTAATCCCCAGTGTGATGGTTTGGGGATAGGGACTTTGGAAGGTAATTAGTTCACAGGATGGGGACCACTCTAAATGAGCTTAGTACCTTTAATAGAAGAGATAAGAAATAATGATCTTTTCTCTATCATGAAGGCATCTTCTGAAAAGTAGGAAGAGAAGCTTCAACAGAAACCAGGGCTGTGGGCACTTTGATCTTGGAATTCTAAGCTCTCAAAATTGAGATGAATGAATTCCTGTGGCTGAAGCCACCAAGTCTTTATGATAGTTTGGTTATAGCATCACAAATGGACTATGACAAAACATTTAATTGTTAGTTCCCTCAGCACGGTAAAATTTAACAGGGCTTTGATCAGGGTATTTATTTCTTACAGTTGTTAAAGCTGCAGAATGAAAAATCAAACTTGCAAGATCAGCTACGTGACTATGAAGATCGAATTAATGCTATGAATTCTCACTTTAAAAATGTTAAGCAAGAATTGTCATTTACACAGGTACGGTAATATTGACATTTATATTGCACATTCAATTTGTATCTGTGATTTTGTATCAGAGATATAGAAAGCTGGCATAATCCAGCTCTTATGAACATAACCATGGATGTTAACAAAGGTTAAAAAAAAAGTTTGAGGAACAAATTATTATTACCAGTTTTAAACAAAAATTAATTCATATTAAATTCCAAACATTCTTGTGTGATAGTTAGTTGCATATTTATATAAAAAGGGTACAATAACAGCAGTAGGAAATGAGAACTACACATGGAAACAGAGCTAAGATAATGCAGAATAATTTCTGTTTCTTTTCAGTTTGCAGCCCACCCCACTCTACACACTTTAGTAGGATTGATGGCTTCAGGATTTTTAGTGTAGTTCAAGGATTGAAATTTTAATGATGATCACAAGATCAAAAGGTTAAATTATACTGTAGACTGCTTAAGATAACTTGGGAATATATTTTAGAAACACTAACAAATTTAATTAAACTAAAATGTAGAGTAATAAAATAAGCTTCTGGTTTAAGAATAATCTATGTAGGTGCAGAAATTCATTACCTGATAGTACCCAGAAAAACCAAATAACTTGACAAATCATCATTTGACATCTTCGTCAATTTAAAAAAATTTCTACTTTTCTCAAAAAATTATAATTCTGAAAAGTGAGTTTAGCCATGTCTTTAAAACAAATTATACTCAATGTAGGCGTTTAAATAATTTGCAAATCTTAATAGAAAGTTACATGTTTAATAAACATCTGAAAACAATACTCATGTAAACAATAATCTTGGATGCTGAGTTTTTGAATAATTGATAATCTATTGAAATATCAGTATTCCTCAAGTTATTTAACTAGTGAGTTGGGGACTTAATAGATGGAATCACTATCAGTATATATTATTACCATCACACTTGCATAAATAAACCTGTATTAAACTGAAGCTGTAAACGAGGCGCAGAATGTATGATAGGTGTTATGAAACAGGAAGAAAATGTTCAAAGAAAAAGGGGAAGGGAAGTAGGGGAAAGCAAAGTAGGGAAAGAAAAAAATCTGATATTAAAATTAAAAAAAAAGAAAACAAAGCTTATGTATGGTAGCGGGTAGAGGAGCTGGAAAGGGCTGCAGAGTGGGAAAAATGAGAATCAAAATAAATTCTGCACAGATATAGATTCTCAGTGTTGAATGTGATCATAAAGTATATATAAAATGTATGAATAAACTGAAAAAGAGGAAAAAAATCCTGGATTAAATAGAGACAAAAGATGATAAACTTCCTACAACAGAACTAGCTTTATTACTACTAGTAAAAATTAATATTGAGAGTATTAACTTTGAGGCATTACACAATCACTAGTCTAGAAAATTTCTTGAGATAAAAACAAAAGTACAATTGTAAACTAATATATTCTAAGAAATATTGACCACTGTTGGTTTTTAAGTAAATATTTAAAAATTGTCAATTAGAATATGTGTTGAACTATGTGAAAGTTCCTTTTTCCAGTTGTTTTTTTAATTAATTATTTCTTACTTATAGATAATTGAGGTATAGTTTTTAGGCTTCACCACATAAACTTTGGTTTTCCTAGATCAGTATAATATCTGAAGACTGCTGTGATATTTCCTCTGAGCAGGTCACAGGCTGACCATACCGCTGGTGACCAACATCAGCAACATCACACTGTCTAATGGGAAAGTTTCATCATAGTGAAGTTAATAGTACTCTGAGTATTTGGTGGGAACTGCTTTTTACTTGATGGATCATTGTAAATATTGGATTATATTAAAATTTAAAATATTTCCATTTTGTGTATCACTCTATAGTCTCTTTATAAAGCAAAAGAGAATGAGATTGAAAGTGAAATGCATTTTAAAGCCATTGCTGAAAGAGAATTGGGAAGAGTGAAGAGTGAAATACAACGACTAGAAAATGAGATAATTTCCATACAGGAACAGAAACTTGATAAGGAAGTATGTGTTGAAATGTTATTTAAAGTTGTATTCTACTGTATTTCTCTCTCACTATATAAGCATTGATTTTTTTCTGTGTAGGATAAGTATAATTTCTTGACATTTACTTAAATTGTCTTATCAGGCAATGAAGTGACATAGAGTTGTGATTTTAATGAAATAATGATGAAACATATTTCCCTCCTTTTTCATTCATCACTTACTTACTGAGACTTACTATATTTAAAGTATCATGGTGACCACCTGTTATAAAATACTAGGCCTATTACCATCAAACTTGCTACCAGTTTTAAACAAAAATTAATATACTATATGAGTTATATTTTAACCATTCACATAAACTTGTTTTGAATTTCATGTAAAATTTCTACATTTCATATTAATTTTTAAGCTTTGTGACACTAATGTCAAACTATCTTACCTATTTCTCATTCTTTAGTTTTCCATTGCTTGATTTGGGAATTCTTTCTAAATTTTTATTTTTTTCCTTATATATGCTTCTATACAGAAATACACATACATATGTATATAAATATATATTCACATACATAAATATTTTATAATAGGGCAATGAAATAGTTATGTTATTGAATGATATGTTTTTCAGTTTGTATTTGTTTATATGTTGTTCTGTCTTTTCCGAATCTAGATTCAGTAAATGACCAAATTTATAAAAATATATATATATTTTTTACTACTACAAAAATAGATGTGCTTTCAATGTTTCTGTATGTGAGACCTTTTAAGGGGAGCAAATATGATTACAAATGGGGCTCAGAGAAAGGAACTTGTCATGGGTTTTAGGCAGGCTCCAGAGCCACTGAGCTAAATCCTCGGCCCTCTCAAGGGTTTTAGTTAGCATATTAAGACTATTATTCCTCTCAAGACTGCACATGTATATGTATATTTGGGGTGGCTTTGATGGAATAACTGATATTGTTGTAAAAGTCTACAGCCTTTTTAAAGGAAACTTGGTTAATTACTGTTCTCAACTTTGTGTACTCAAATCTCTGTTTTACAGTTGAAGAATTAAAATACAAAGATGATATTTATATAATTAAAATGGAGTGTTAAGAACACAGGGGATAAGATTTTTTTGAACATGATTTCTTCTGTAGTGTGTAATATTATGTCTTGTTATAGTTGTATAGTATATCATATTTTTCAATTTCCCTGTTCTTTCACATTCCTGGGAAACTAGACTGGCATATTCAAAGCTAATCAAAAGCTGGATGGTTTGAAATGTCAAATGAACTGGGACCAGCAGGCGTTGGAGGCTTGGCTAGAAGAATCAGCTCTTAAGGACAGTGATGTCCTCACTCTTGAGAAATATGCACAACAAGATGATAATAAAATAAGGGTAAGAAATGATGTGATAGTTGATATCATGATTTAGAGGGATTCTTGGAAGCATTTCAGAAGAGAAAGTCTTAGATTAGAACTATTTATTGATATTGTAGCTGTTTTTGACACAACATAGTTTGAGTGTTATATATAGTATTTGCTGATTTGAGACGACAGTACAATTGAGTGATGTTGTTATAACCATTCCTTATTATCCACTTCTATCTGGGGATAAAGTTAGTTTTGAGAAGCCTGCTATTTTCTGGGAAACTGAGATATTTCCAAATAGCGAATTTCAATTTAATGTTTTTTTCTAATTTTCTTTAGAAAATATTAAAAATCATTTTAGAAATAATTAAATATTCATGAAGTTATGTGAAAATAGATTAGCCCCTTGGGATTAGAATTGTTTCTGATATGAAATAAATACCTATATGTAATAATCCTTACTGCTAGTTATGATATGACAGCGTTTAAAATAGCAAAATAATCATTATGAATGTTTTGTACATGACCACATCGAAGGCGCTGACTCTGAAGTTAGAAAGGCTGACACTGGAATGTAGTCAGAAGAGAAAGGTTCTTGACAATGAGCTCACAGAGACTCTGAGTGCTCAGGTTGGTTCACGAAGATCTTCATTTCTTAATTTTCCATTTGATGTTTTCAAAAGCCCTTGAGTTCTCAGAAGTGTTTGTTCTTTATTTGACAGTTAGAATTGGATAAAGCAGCGCAAGATTTTCGGAAGATTCATCACGAAAGACAAGAACTCATTGAACAGTGGGAGAACACGATAGAACAGATGCAGAAAAGGGATCGAGACATAGATAACTGTGCCCTGGTAAAGTGGTTCAATTCTTGTAATATACAGATATATTTTCCTGTCGTGTTTAACTCATTATTCCAAGTGTAAATTGCATTGGTTTCTGAAAGTCACTTTTGGAGTGGACTTTATTAAAGTTTTGGTAACTATTTTTCGAAGCTGACCCTATATCCATTTAGAAAAGTGATTTTAGGGAGCTTTTTTGATTATAATATTAAAATAGCCAAAGTCTGATCCTGTTGTCTATTAATTATGAAACAAATACTGCCATAAAACCAGTGTGTTGTCTTATGTGGTTTTTCCATGATGCCTGGGATATGTATGCTATTTGGCAGGAGGTGACAGGTACGGGCAAATGGGCCTTGGTTAGATAACCGAGAAACAAGGAAGGACCTTCAGACAAGAAACCTCGGTGGCCAGAAGAGTTTTACCATCAAAGGTGGGGGCACCAGTGAAGTGAAACATCAGCAGGGGTGGAGTGCACGCACTGGGGCCACAGATCTACTGTTAGCACTTGCTACTTTTACATTAACTAGGTCATGTAGAGAGCGTTGGAAATCGTTAAGACATGAAATATTGATAAGTAAAAGTGGAAAGATTAGGAGGCCTTTGGAGGAAGAGTGTGAAGAGGCAAGAAAGTGGATGAGGAGATTGGATTAAATTCTTCTGAATTTATTCCATGAAAAGGCAAGCATCTCAGGCCCCTGGGCTCTTATTATTCTAGTAATTAGATGTGGCATTCTTGTTATCAAAACTTCATTTTCAGTTCCTGTCGCAGGCAAATATTTTACTGATAAAACCAACAGGGCCTCTCCAGAAGCAATGAAGAATGACCAGTTTTACTGAGGTCCTCTTAATTCTTAATGCAATTAGTGATTATCTATTTTTTAATTGCTTCCAATGTCAAGCTTTTATTTTTCTATGTAAATTACAAATAACAGAACTTTCTCTATGTAATTGAATGTATCAGACCCAGGATTATGTATAGATCCACAACTAGCATTTTCCTACAGCCTCATAGCAGATTGGCTCAGTCTGTTTATTCAGCAGAATACACAAATGATTGCTGGCTGGACCCATTCAGAGTGTATCTTGCTTCCAAGACGACATCTGATTGTTACTAGAGAAAAGGAGTGGTGCTCACAGATGGTTTCCTTAGGTGATGGGTGTTTAACGACTGCTTCTTGAGAACAAAACAAAATATAACACTACCTAT
>PVIR01026906.1:0-23411 GCA_004026965.1 Petromus typicus | reverse complement strand
GAGATGCAGCGGGACCCTGATATACGGTGCTGCACACCATCCCTCTTCTATCAAGAAAACCCTCAGCCAGGAATTCTTATAGAAACTAGAAAGGAAAGAAGTTAATTCATGGTTTGGATAGCAGAATTTCATTTAACTGAGGTGCAATTGTGATGTATTGTTTTATATTTAATCTTAAGTCACTTCATATGAGTATTTTTCTTTCTTAAATTAGATAATAAGGAATCCAGTGTCACAAGCTGTCTTTTCCTTTCTTTTTTGTTCTATTCTCTTGAAACCCCTGAATCCTAGGAAAGCTTTCTGTGCGATACTAAAAGAATAGTCAAAGTGTAATATTGTGTTTATCCAAGAGAGTAATTACTGTGAAGTCACTGGTCTACACTACATAGAATTCTTACCCCATGTTCTCTTGGGCTACTCCTTCCATGTCATGTAAAATGATCTGTAATTATAGTGATATTTTAGCTATATTTAATGCAAAGAGGATATAGAAATTTGGAGATAGAAAAAAAAAAGTAAATTTTTTTGTACTTTCAGGAACAATCTTTTGTTTTCTCATGCAAATGTTCCTGAGTGATTCTCAAGATTCAGGCAGGTATTTAGTAAAGCACGTCACCTAGCAGTTAAAATCTCACACAAGGAAATGAGTCACCTAAGAGTTGGAAATCTCATTCCCTCAATGAGGCTTGGCCTGTTTACCATAAGTAACTAAAATTGGATTTTTCCCCACAGTAACAGCAGCCAAATTGCTGTGACAATAATTTATGTCCTCAGAGTTAACTAAAACCTGAGGAAAGAAATAGCAGTGTATTTTTTTTAAAAAAAATTGAAATCATTTTGGGTTTACAGAAAATCTTCAAAAATAATTCAAAGTTTTTATATATTTTTCACCTAGTTACACCAAGCAATAACATTTTATATGACAAGAATTACTGATATATGAAAAATAATATCATTAACAATACAACATTAATCTCCAAACTCCACTAAAAAAATTTCAGTTTTTAACTAATATTCTATTTTTCTTCCAAGATCCAGTGAGAATCCTTACATTGCATTTTACTGTATATTTTCTTAGCTGTTTCCCACCTATTTCTTTCAGCACTAACATTTTTTTACAGGATTCTATCCAATTATTTTGCCAAACAACTGTCAGTTTGGGTTTATCTCTTGCTTTTCATATGCATCTCAGAGAGTCTTGACCCAGAAGTGAGGGTGTTCCCTTCTCTGGCGTCTTGTCACCAGGTGTATAATAGTAATGTCTTCTTGCTGATGATATTGACTTTAGTCACGTGGTGCATTTTGTCTGCCAGAGTTCTCTAATGCTCACTGCTGTCTCCCTCTATCATTAGAAAGAGATACTAAGCCAGAGATTGACCTCAAGTGGTATCATATCTATCTTGAAAGCACGAGAGCCTGAGTTCAATTCCTGGAACCACCAAAGGGGAAGAAAAAAAAAATAGAAGGATATGGTTTGAGACTCCGCGTATGTCCCACTTCCCATCATAGCTTCACTCAATAATTTCACACTATCCATCCACAATTTTTGTCGGCAACAAGTACACTTACCCAGTGGAATTTTTCTAATTTCCATTATTATTTTTATGTTTATTAAAGGGGTTAGAGCTGAGAAAGAACCAACCGTCCTCCATATATTTATTTAGTCCATTATTTCTATCTATAGAACAGATTTATAGATGTTTATCTTATGCTCCAGATTATACCTAATCATAAACATTATTTATTTCATCACAGTATTTAGAGTTAGCTATGAGCACACCGGGAACCATAGAGACCAAATGTACACAGTGTAAATACTAAAATATGCACATACATTTCTCTTATTTGAAAAGAGAAATTCTGTCTCTAACAAGAAGTGTGCTTTAATCTTTTTGAACCACTAGCCCTTTAAAAGGGACTGGAATGTTGGCAATATATAATACATATTATTGATAAAACTAATTTTAAAAACCATAACAAAATCAGATTTTATAAAAGAATCAATTAAATTATTCTACTAAGCTTTCTGAATTTCATTACTCTAATTTGGCTCAGAAGACAATAATTAAAGATAATAAAAATACTTTTAAATTCACCTCCAAATCTCATGAAATTACATGTGAGGCTCTATGTACAAATCATCATTCTCTGAAAATCATCTGAATTAAGTTTTAAGCCACTTTCACTTTGGGGTAGGTTTGTCATGGTCCTGATTGTGCTTTTTGGTCGCACATTTTTTTAATATCTGAAGTTACTTTATATTTATTTTGAATGGAAAATGCATACAAATAGGGAAATAAAACATAAATCATGCAATAAAAAGCAAAATTACCTCTTAACTTGCCTGCTAAGTGTGCAGTTCTCTTTGCAGAGACAACTATTATTATGTTTATCTGTTTCTTGTGCATCGTCACAGAGATAGTCTATGCATAGGCAATTATGTGCACATTTATGTCTTTTATTGCTTTTATGTCTTTTATTATTTATAAATAAAGTGATAGATATTACTTTGTACCTCAGTTTTTAAAAAGTAAACAGTATATCATAACCAGGCATGGTGGCTCATATATTATAGCTCATGCCTGTAATTCCAGCACTTGGGAGGCAGAGGCAGGAGGATTGCCAAGAGTTCAAGGCCAGGGCCAGCCTGAACTACAAAGCTAGACCCTGTCTTAAAAAAAAAACAGCAAAAACCCAAACAACAAAACACCATCATCACAACAAACCCCAATATATCATAAAAATCATTTCTTCTTTATTTGTTTTTGTCTAATGACATCTAATGGTCAAGTAATATTCCGTAATAGTATACTATGCTTTTTCACAACAGTATCTCTCAGTGACATTTAATATTAATTTAGTATTTTATGTTTTAAATAATTCTGCTATGAATATTATTTTTACACATGTGAGTAGAATAAATATTATACTCAGAAGATGAAATAATGAATTTGGAGGAATTAGTGAATATTTGAAGATAAATATTGACAAATAATCCTTTAAAAATTTGTGCCAATTTATTGTCTCACCAACAATTTCTTTTTCTGTACTTGTCTTATATTCTGAAGTTTTATAATCTAACATACGGAAAATATTAGCACTTATAATTTCAATGTGAATTTCTCTCACTATGAATTATCCTGAGCATTTTTTCACATCAGAAGGCAATTATGTTCTCTTCAAAATCATATTTTAAGTATTTTGGGTCACCTTCTCTTTTGATTCTTAATGCTACACAGAAATATTATTATTATTATTATTATTATTATTATTATTATTATTATTATTATTTGAGACAGGGTCTCACTTTGTGGTTCACAGGCTGGCCTTGAGCTCAGCCTCAAACTCACATCACAGCAGGCCTCCTGCCTCTGCTTCCCGATTGCTGGGATTACAGGCATGAGCCACCACGCCCGGCACTGTGGTATGTGGTACTGGTTGCTGCTGGGCGTGAGTCTCCACACCCAGTACGGTATGTGGTTACCGGAGATCAAACCCGGGTCCTTGCACTTGTAAGACAGGCGCCAGAAACACTAACTCCCTGGCCCCCTACACAGAAATATTTCATACTCAGAAATTATCAACTCAACAATAATAAATGTGGTAAATATTTTTTCACTTATGTACTATTTAACATTTTGCATTAAATTTTACCATTTTTGGCATGCGGAAGTTTTTCATTTTTAAGTACTGAACCTAAGGTTATCTTATTTAATATATATTCTCAGTTTATGTATGCAGAACTGCACTGTATCTTCAAAACCAAAAAAAAAAAATTCTATCTAGTTTGGAAAATTTACTTGTTTTTATTTAAATATTAGAACAATTTATGATTTTATTTTAATACAAAATTAAATATTTAATTATATACTCTCTAGAGATCTTCACAATATCAAGGCCATTCATAGATAAATCTTTCTTTTCTTAAATGATCAGCTCTCCCTAGTAGATTCCATAAAGACAGAACAGTATTCTGGAACCCAATGAAAGGGAGACATATTGCTGTTTATTCACTTACATTAGGAGCATTTTCAGTCTTTTATAAAATTCTGTACTTTCCTTTCTAGAATTGTCCACCTTACCATAGCCAATCACAGGGCTTCCAAGAATGGAACAATTTCTGCAACTTAAATAATATTGCAGTGGTGTAGCAGTTGCTGTTTACAGCTAAGTTGACACCAGCGTCATGGACCAGCTTCAAATGTACTCTAGTTTACTGTTATCTTGAACCTTATTTTTTTTTTTTTTTTAGTGTAAAGAAAATTAGGCAAATAAGATATCTGTCCTTAATTCAAAGTGGGACATTATCTTTTACCAATATAATTCTAATCTCCATATTACATGATGAATGTTTCAGTTAAAAACTCACTATATTAAAAAATGACATTCCCGGGCCGGGGAATTGGCTCAGTGGTTCCGGCACCTGTCTTGCAGGCGTGAGGGCCCGGGTTCGATTCCCCGGTGGCCACATAACAATACTGGGTGTGGAGACCCACACCCAGCAGCAACCAGTACCACATACCACAGTGCCGGGCGTGGTGGCTCAGGCCTGTAATCCCAGCACTTGGGAGGCAGAGGCAGGAGGATTGTGATGTGAGTTTGAGGCTGAGCTCAGGGCCAGCCTGAACCACAAAGCGAGACCCTGTCTCAAAAAAAAAAAAAAAAAAACCTAAAAAAGAAAACCTAAAAAAAAAAAAATGACATTCCCACCAAATCCCCTCTAAATGCATTCATTTCATCATTCTTGCCATTTTTTGAAGCTCTTCTCAAAGTTCTTTTTCCTTTCTTTGGTTGTGCTGTTGTGGGTCTTTTGATGTCCTGAATCCACTTAGAAGACATACTGCCCAGTGTCATTTTGACTTTGGGAAGAGCCAGAAGTCATATGGGGCTGAGTCACAAGCACAATGGGTTAAGGGCATGTGAAGTGAGGGGGACCTTTTGAGAAGAAATTAAAAACAATGCATCTTTTACTAAAATCATATAAAAAATACTTAAACATCCATTGTATATTTTGATAACCTCTCACAGTTTTGTTTTTGTTTTCTCTTGAGCTATGAAAGCCTGGGCAGGAGGACTGTGGTTGCTCCTAAAGAGTGTGCTAATACCCCTCCTCTTCTGGTAGAATCCCAGGAACTGGTGAGCAATAAGCAGGGGTATTGGGAAACTACTTCTAAGATTAAATTATAAAATATCAGCTCTTTTATGTTGCTCATACTCTCTTGTGTTCCTTTGTTGCTCATCTTGAAGCCAGCAGCCATGTTACAGAAGCCCGCGAGTCAAGGATGTAAGCAAAGCCTTCAGTCATTAGGACGCAAGGATCCAAATCCTGCGAGCAGCCACGTGAGTGGGCTTGGAGTACATCTTTCCCCAGGTGAACCGTGATATAACGAACCTCACCTAACACCTGGGTTTCACCTTAGTGGAAACCTTGAAGCAGAAGACTCAAATATGCAGTAACCAGATTCCTGACCTGTAAAAGTCAAAGTAAAAAATGATGTTTTAAGCCAGCTGGTCTTGGGATAACTAATGCAGCACAACAAATAAAAGTCAAGTTTTAATATTAGATAATATTTAAACAATATTAATTATGTTAATATTAAAATCTAAAATATTAATTATGATATAAAGGAATATAATGGTAAATATGATATTTAAAAGTAATATTTCAGCTAGCTGTTCTTGTGAAAATCATTATTCTAAGAATGTAGTGTATTTTATGCTGTTTGATCTTCACCATAACCCAGGAGAGTTACTATTATTTGCTTTTTACAGATGAAGAAACAGAAGTATTGAGATTATATAAAGATAAAATTGAAATGGGAAAGCTTGAGTTCTAAAAAACTGTGCTGTAAGAATACAAGGACAAAGAAAGCAGCCTCTATCTGTCTGGATAACTAGGCACTGAGCTACTTTGTCTCTCTTTTCCACCTCAGGGATCTGCTTCCATCATCTGGCCTGGGTTTTGACTTCACTATAGCCTGGGTATGCAAATATTGTAAACTAGCTGGAGGTGTGTATCATCGGACACAAAGCAGGTGCAAAGGAAACATCTCTTTAATTCATGAGTGAATGTGTGCTTGCAAATTCCATCTCTTCCACAAAAGAAATTTTATGTGATTGCTGGTCAAATGGACAGGACATGGGGGTTGGTGATGGCTTTGGTGGACAGATGGTAAGGCCAGGCTTCCCTCCAGAACACAGGAGTTTACTCATCCGTGCATCCTTGAAATGAATGCCCCACACAGTTTTAGCTCTAGGCTCTGCTCATCACAGAGATATACATGAAGGTAATTTGTCATCTCATGTTTTATTCCATTGCTATTATGGGAGAAGATAATGGCTGCAATTTCAGCTCTTTCTAACTGAGATGCAAAGAAAATAGCTTTCATCAAAATGGTGCCTCTATTGCCCAATGATACCAGTGGAAATATAAATCTGAATATCTTCTATAAGGGAATTTTTACAATATATATAAAAATCACAAAGGCACAGACCCTTTGATGCAACAGTTCTACTTCAAGTAATTTGATCCACAGAAAAGTTGAAATAATTGGTTTTAAATTCAAAATACTACAAACAAATTAATTGCTTATCAGTAAGAATCAGACTAAATAAATGACTATATATATTTATACATATATATATATATTGCATATATATACATATATATATATACATACACACACACACACACATATATATATTGCAGGGGCATACTATACAACAATATAAGGATCTATTTATGTGTAGGATTTTTTAGAGTACATAGACAGATGTTTTAAATTGATTTTATTGGTACACTTTATATATACAGTATGATCACATTCAACATTAAGAATTTGTTCTAGTACATGATGCATCTTGATTCTCATTTTTTCCTGTTCCCCTGCCCTCCTTACCACTCCTAACCCTCTATATACATAAGCTTTATTTCCTTTTTTACCATCAAATTTTTTCTTTTCCGTTCTTTACTAACCCTACCCCTTTCCCTTTTGAACATTTTTTTTCTTATTTCACAATATCCTTTTTAGAGTATGTAGATAAATGTTTATTATCCTTTCCTGAAAAGGTGGAGCCTAATTTGTATCCCTTGACATGTGAGATTATATATTTGCATGAGAGCAAAATATATTGAAACATTGAATTGAGACATTGAAAGAGACTTTATTTGCTGGACACAGAGTGGGAAGATACATTTCTGCTTCATATGCCCTCTGTGTTTCTTGGATTTTGAACCATGTTAGAGATTGTCAGTTAAGAATATTCAAAGCCAATCTTCACTTTGCTTGTATTTTGAGAAACTCACATGGTGAAGGATTAATTTTTTTTCCTTATTGAGTTTATTGATACATTTTATATATACTCTACGAT
Organism: Petromus typicus; assembly: GCA_004026965.1. Taxonomy (NCBI): domain Eukaryota; kingdom Metazoa; phylum Chordata; class Mammalia; order Rodentia; family Petromuridae; genus Petromus; species Petromus typicus. The sequence goes on along the minus strand of PVIR01026906.1, from coordinate 16,040 downwards.
CACATGATTTTTGTAAAAGGAAGGATTGCTGATGGTTAAATCCCTGCTGAAGCAGGGAAGGACACAGTAACTTTCTTTCAAGAGAAGTTTCCAACTTACCAAGAGACCCAGATCACTGAGTAGGAAGACTCATCTTAAGACATTTCTTTCTTTTAAACAGGGTTACCAAGCTGGTCACAGGCAAGCTTAGGCAGGTCTATCCATCTCTCTTTGGCCTCTACCTTCTTTCCTCAGGACACTGTGAATGCCTTTAGGCAGAGCATGCTCGCTCTGGTTAAACTCAGTTCCCATCTTGTCATTGCCCTGCAGCTGCCACTTCAAATGTTGCCAGTCTGCCAGGTTGCAGAATTCTTGTGTTGCAATCTCAGTAGAATACCATGTGTGGTGAAATGAGGGAGGAGACACAGTTGCAGTTTCTTTACCTTTAGTCACAGGAAAAAGTTGCAGTGACCTTGGATCTGATTCAAACAGACTGAAATAGATGAACTATCTTGGATCGGGTTATAACGAAGTCTGTAGAATTACCCATTCATTGTTTCTTTTCATGGATTCTGATTGTAAAGTAAGTACTTTTTAAAGTAGAATATTGTATAAATAGAAATCTACTTTCAAATCAGTGTCACTCCCTAAACATTCAAATTCCTGAGGACAGAATTGCTTTCTGAGGTGTAGTATGTGAGAGGCCCTTACTGCAGGTGCTAAAAGAATTTATCAATAGTTGAAGATATAGAAAATGTAAGAGTTGATTGATACACTTTAAGACAGCAGCTGGCAAAGTCAAAAGAGGATCACACTTTCAGCGTGAAAGGCTAAGATTTTTATAACGGTTTGTGGACATAAAATGAATATGGGGTGAACAAAATAAGAAAAGATTTCTTAAGTGATTACTATATCACTATTTTGGTTATCAGGCTCTCATGGTCTTTAAAAATTTTATGTAGGGTTAATATTACAGAAAAAAATCAAAGGATAGCCTCAGACTCTTTGTACATTTAGTTAATCATGTTAGTGACCATAAATAAATTTAATACTGGATATATGAGGGCATAGTCGAGGTTTTAGAAGGCAAGACTAAATAATACACTGGTTACTTTTTCTTCTAAGATTCATAGATACCTGGATTTAAAAGTGCCTCTGATACAGGATTTTTTTTCCTTTTATCCCAAAGTTGACTCACAAATGTTTACATTTCAGTTAGGACTGGCTGCATAATAGACTTCCAAGTACTACCAGCAGAAAGTTAAAAAGAGCACGTTAACCATATAATTATAGTTTGAGAATTATCTAAGAGTTGTTTATAGATGTCTTAGACCTGTCAATTGGACAAAAGTAAAACAAAACACAACAAAAAACAACAACAACAAAAAACCTTAAACTGTAGAATTTAAAAATAAATTCACCAGTCAATCAAGATGTGCCCTGACAGGTTTCATCAATTGCTTGCAGGTTGAAGGCCCATGTCTTCTTTCCTGACAAACTAAGATAGGAGTTAACCCCAGCTCCATCATCCACTGGAATCTCCTCCTGGAGGCCTATAACCCGGGAGCCGTGTTTTCCAACTGATTCTCAGTTTTGTAGATTAAATTACTCTCTGTACTGGCTAAGGTTTAAGCTCTAGCTTCAGCCTAGTCTGGAGGCCCAGACATTTTACCTCCATTTTTCTTTTCTTTCTTTCTTTTTTTTTTTTTTTAACAATCTTCACTCCTAGTACTGGTACTTTAACAGGTAGCAATCTAAAACTTGTAATTTGTTTTTTGTTTAAGAATATCCAGTACCCTAGGAAAATTCCTTCTGGATAACACTGATTAACAAATATGCAAGATTAACTAAGGTTAGTAATCAAGGGGATCAGAATAAAATACATATTTTGTACTGGAAAGGGACTTTTGATGCTATATTGAGATGGGGAGAAATGTTATTCTTTAAGATACATAAAGTGGTTAGAACATCTAACAGAGAGTAAAGAGTCTTCTTCATGATTCTGATCACAATGTATGTGTATTTTTGTACTTATCTTACAAGCTAGGAAGTTAATATTCTATTATACTACAACCTCATCACTCAGATGCAATGCAGCCTTTATAGAAACAGTGGTAAAGTAAACATGTTTCCCCACAAGAATCTGCATTCACACCAAGGCCAGGCATTTGGAAGCTTTCAGAAAGCGGTGGTGAATAATTTATTAAAGAAATACCTACTGACTAATTCTAAATTTGTGAAAGAAGAAACAGTGGCTGTTAGAGAAGTTAAACTGTTAATTTTGCTCCCCTTCCAAGCGTCAGAATTACCTTTTCCTGTCCAAATCTCCATACATAGTTTACTGGCTACACTGGCATGACTTTACTAGCCCATTGTCTTTCTTAGTATAACTTTCTCATTCCAAGAGATTCTTATACAGGCATATAACTTAATCATTCATTCTACTAAATTCCAGAAAAACTTACCAAATTTTTAACAGAAAACACAAAAAGTTAACTCACAATAATTTTTTAAAATATCTTGCCTCAGAAATCTTTGTCTTCCTCTTCCCAAATCTAGGGGTGTTATATCCCGATCTCTACCAAGGTTTCCTCATTCCTCCCAACCCTGAAAATACTTACTTAAAGCAAACTTCCAACTCTTAATAAATCCTGATCTTGTCTTCCTCATTAGAGACAGAATTGGAGGTTGGCTGACTAGAGATGTTCCTTACTAATAAACCTCATAAATTCAGTCTCGTCTTAACAATAAGTTAAGTTGGTGATATTTGAGAAACTAGCTGTTGATGTCTAAAACAGAATGAGGCAGTCAATAAATGTCTGCTAGATGAATGAGCAGATGCGATATAATCTTACATGAAAAGATTTGAAAGACCTTACTAACTCTAAGGCAGAAGGAAGTAGCCCATATAAGCCCCGCTGTAACAATGGCCAAACTGAGAGTTCAAGCAACTAACAGGATGAGCATTAACATGTTACTGGTGACTCCTTAGCTAGTGTCAGCATATTTACTGTATCTTCTTGATCTTAAATTGCATGATTAGAATTTGAACAAAGAGTACAAGTCAGTTGTTCATGACTCATGGTAAGAGTGTTGACTGACTTCTTTAAAAAGGCTGAGATACATCGAGGGGTATTGTTTTATGCAACAATGAAAAGTATCTGTGAACTTACATTTTCACAGAAAACATTTTGGCTTCCTTAATAGTTCTTTCTTAAGAAGAACAAGTTTTCATGGAGAATTTTCTAAGCTTGGTGCGGCATTGCTTGTTTTATCTTTAAGGGACTCAGAAGACACAAAAAGTCACCTTTCTGAATTTTCTGACTTTACCAAGCACTTGTTCCTAATTATAATTCAACCCATAGTTTCACAGAGCCAGCCAGAAGACACTGGACCAAATACATTATTTAAAGAAAGAGAAGAAAGTAAGGCAAAAGCATAACAATGAGGAATTCAGACATTCGAAGGTCTCAAAGACCATTCACTGGAATATCAGGAAGAAGCAAAACATAAAAATCATTTTGGAAAAGCTGTGCTTATGAGCTAGTTTAAAATGGTAATATTAATCCTAGCATGTAAGAACAAGCCCGTCTACTTTTCCAATACCAAGGTAAGAAAGTCAGACAGGTTTGGCTTTGTTTTTAGGTTTAGAGCTCTTTGATTTCTTCAGTTTTGTTGCCTTTTGCACTCACTTGCAGAATGTATGATGTCCCAGGAGTTTAAACCAACACATAATTCAAACTTCTGCCCGAGTTCTCGCTCCAGAGCCAATCAAGACTAAAATGTAAAATATGCATGAACAATATTTTTCCTTTTCTTCAGAGAAACAGTTACTCTTATATTTATCAGGAGTGTAAAAAAATAGTTTAACTCTAAAGCTGAGGAGAAAGTAATAGGAGAGTGACTTCAGATCTAGAGCGTCTACTAAAGCTCCCAGAAATTATTTGCTTATCTCTGCAGAGAGTAGGGTAACAGATTGGCCGTCACTTCATGGACAGGAGAGCTTTGGTGTCTCTGACAGGGGCTGCTTGAGGAACAGCTCCACAAAGTTAGACACACTAGGGACCACAGCACTAGGCAGCTCTGAGGAACTGCTCTGGCTCCCCAGCCTTCACAGACTCCGAAATCTCCAGAAACAACTGATGCTTCTGGAGACAATAGAACATTTTTAGATTTAAATAACTTTATCTATGCTCAACCAAACAGTACAGCTTTGACATGTAGTCTTTGATTTGGTTTTTAACCCCAGGAAATACTTTAGCAACTGATTTATCTTTTTCAGTAGATATTTTTAGTTGTCACAAACATCGATTTTTTAAAAAATTCTTTTGTTTAAAGCCTTCTATTATTTTCTCTTTTTATTTTGAACTTTCTCTTTTCTTTCTTTCTTCACCCTTTTTCTATTCTTTGGGTCCCCTGCCTCCATATCCTATGAAATAATAAAAAATAGCCTTAATGTATGTACTGCTAATCAGATGTGGAAAATTATACTGTACTAGTGTTGACAAACTTAGTCTTATTTAACCTGCATAGTAACAGCATTCAAGAGCTATCTGCAATTTTGATAGTTCTAGGGTAGTCATGCTACTGCCTAGAATTGTGCAGAAGCTGATGAAACAGAAGGAAAACTGAAACAGAAGAAGGTGAACACAGATCCTAATTGCAACACCGTACTGTAGATTTCATGGTTAATTTGTCTCTGAGACATTTTAGTTAAAGTATGGCAGGTAAAACCTATATCTTGAAAAATATTTTTTATAAACTATCGCCACAGTCATAATCTGGAAGAAAACAACATGAAATAAGTACAAGCATTTGGCAAACTTTGTAGCTGCAGGAAAGTAAAGCCCACAGATAACTGTTGCAAAACCACATTGTTAAATTATTAGCTGCTTTGGAATTGCCTGTTATGGGCACAAAATTAAGTTGCCTTGAGATTTCCTGGCACTCCCCTAACTGTTATCACTGAAGTATCTTTAGAGTTTATGAAAACTACATAGGAAGATCATGAAATCTCACACTTGGCACTTGGCTTCTACTACTCTTAAGAAGAATCTTTCAAAATAAACAACTTATTCCATACCATCACTAGCTACAAGAATAAAAAGGCCACATATCATATTGAAAAACTAGTTTAAAATAGGCTTGATAACTCAGGTTTGTATGTTAAACATCTAGAGACTGAGATCAGAATAAAAATTATTTTCTGTCCAAAAAGATCATTTTATCAGTTAAAGGATTATAGTCAGCATCGAATATTTGAGAATTAGAGACTCAGAAGGAAATAAATATACAATTGATTTATGGGATATAGTCAATAATCTCTGCCTCAAAGCAAGAAAGATGGAATGGAGGTAACAAGAAAAAAGAAAGAGAAAGAAAAGAACAAATAAAGGTAGGAGAAAGAAAGGCGGAAAGAAAAAAAAGAAAGAAATACAAGGAAGAAACTCCAAAGGCCCAAGACTTCACTTAATAACTTCTGGGCTCTAATATTAGGCTGAAAAAATATAGTGTGTGGTGAATTCTAGTGGTTAAAGGAGATGTCAATATTTTCTTTGACAATCTTCTGTATCAACAATTATTTTTGTTTTTAGGAGCCTGTTTAGTTAAAATTTCTATAAAACCCATAAATAAATCCATAATAGAACTTTTGTTTATATAGATTCATAGCTATTGATACTTACTAACTAGAAATAAAACTGGAAAAAATTTAAGTCCACACTTACTAATTAAAAATAACTCTTAAATAACATTTTACAAAAGGCAAGTATACATTATAAAACAGTAAAATATGAAATATGTAATAAGGAACATATAAAATAAATTTTTATAAATCTCTTTAATACTTTGAACAGTACATAAACCCTGTATTCTCATATCGTCATCTACATGTAGCCTGTTGCAGTATGACATATGTAGCCTTTGGAAAATTCCACTGTGAATTGAGAGTTAAAAAAGAAAGTAACTTTTCTGTATCATTATACAAATCTATTTGACTTCTCAGAGGTTTTGAAAGGTGTGAGCAACCTAAAAGGTCTTGGACTTCAATTGGTAATTTTTTGCTCTATGTGGTAAAGAAGTTAGTATGAGCTGGAAAGACGTTTCATGTATTGCTATAAGGAGTTTGCAATCATATTCATTTTGAATGAAGATAACTATCAGTAAAAGCTTTGGTAGTTTTAAAAATTCTGCATTGATCTCTACACTTAAAACAAAACAAAATGTAAATCTTATGAGAACTTCCATATCAGACGCTGTGCAGAAAACTTCACCAATGTTATTTCACTTAATCCTCAAAATAACCCTGTAAGACTGTGCCAGTGATACTGTTGCACCACTTAACATCTGACTGGGTCTTAGGGGCCTAAGAAACTGCTCAAGGTGACGCCATTGGCAAACTCTACAACTGGTTGCAGTACGTAAGCATTTTGACTCTAGGCCACACAAGATCCTAATCAAGACACATACTGTCCCTTTAGAAAAGGTGGCTTCCCACTGAAATAATTCTCTGAAGGTAATCCTCAGGAAAACCCTGTGAGGACAACTTGGAGATCCTTTTCTACAGACGAGCACCTAGGGTTGTTCAGTGGGCTTTTCACGAGACCTGCAGTCCCTCCATTCTTTCTGTGGGGCCCACAACTGACCTCTAATGTGGCACAAAAATAGTTCAAGGGCCATTTGTGGCAATCTTCAGTGGAAGAGAGAAAATTTTAACACATTTTTATCATTCTTTAATAATTGAAAAAAACAGCTCTAAAAATATTGAATACGTAGAATGATGCTTGTTTCTCATTGGATCACAGCAACTCTTAACGTACGGGAAGGGTCAGGAAAGGAGAGGCGCCTTCTCAGGAGGGAGCCCTGCTCTCCTTGCAAATGATGAGTTTTGAGGCAAAGGGCGCGGGACGTTTTGTTCGAAATTAAATAGTGGTTGCCGAATGGCCACATAGGCCATTCTTGTATCAAAGATACAAGATTCTTGTATCAACAGAATGATTCTGTTCAAAGGATTCTTGTATCAACAGAATGAAGCACACTAGCGGATGGAAGAAAATCCTGATCATTCAGGTGCAAATTAACAAGAAAATGGCAGTACCGGTCCTTCCTGAAGGCTTAAAACTAACTTTAAAAAATAAAACTGCAATACAATATGATCTTTTTAAAGTCACTTTAACCAATAGATAAAATAAGTTGCTCGAAATACTTGAAGTTATCAAAATAACATCTGGACTATAAATTTTCACCCACTATGTTTGGTGATGGATCTTATATACAAATTACCATTTATTTAATTTTTATAATTTCTATTTTTAATATGCATGTATACTGTAGGTTACATAAATAGGATAGTAAAAATGTATAGTTCATTAGTAATATGGGCCTACATCACATAATGATATTTCAATTAAAATGGACCGCCCATTAAATGGTGATCCCACAAGGTTATAATGAAGCTGCAGAACTGTTGCCTAGTGACATCACAGCCACTGCATCACAGTGCAATGCGTTCCTTATGTGTTTGAGGTCAGGCTAAGGTAAGCAAACTTACCAAGCTGACAGTTGTATGGAAGTGTAGCTCATATATGCACTGTGATTATCTGTACTACATAATATTTGATAATGAAAATAAATAGCTATGTTACTAGTTTATACGTTTACTATATCATGCTGTTTAACACTATCTTGGGATCAAACTCAAGACTTCGTACTTGCAAAGCAGGAGCCAGAACCACTGAGCTAAATTTCTAACCCTGTTTAATATTATCTTGAAGTATGCTTTTACTTATGAAATGTTTACTGTACAATAGCATGCTGTTATGCTGGTGACAGTCTCATCCATGCTAAGCACATTTCATGTCTTTATTAGGTCAAAAGGGTACATAGAATAATTGGCCTATACCATCAAGGTTTGTGTAAATGCATTCTATACTAGAACAACAATGAAATGATACCTTTCTGATACCTTTTTAGACATACCTATTCTTAAAGTGACACATGGCGGTACATGTTCATACTCAACAATGTTCTTTTCATAGACAATTTTGACCAGGTGTTTAGGAAAATCTTGTACTATGTTTGATAAAATGGTACATATCTCTGTAATAAAGCTCTAGACTCCATCTCTAGGTAAGCCATAAAGATATACAGGAATTTAACCTTATCAACATTTATTCTCATTCTTTGGTCACCAACATTTATGATCCTATTTTCTTGTCAAGTACATTGAAGTTTTAAGTATGGCTGTTAATGAAGGGTAAGAGGAATAAATAACATTCTACCCGATTTTGTTGTTTATTGTATCACTGAGAAAAATGGGAAATTATTTTCTTTTGAAAGTCAATGCACTCATAGAACGTTGCCTGACAAATAGTAAGTGTTCAATATATGTTAACTAATTGACATATGAGTTAACTAAATGACATGTTCACACTTTTTTATCTTCTATTTTACTTTTTATTCATATATCCTTTTTTCCTGTATAGGAGAAACTATGCAATATTTAAGCTTGTATGTATTACTTATTTCACTCAATACTATGCTCTCAAGTTGCATCCATGAACCTGTAAATGCTGCAGGTCCGTTTTTGTTTATGAAAGTGTAGTATTCTACTGGGTATATATACCATAATTTATCATTCATCTGTTAATGGGCACATAGGCAATTTGCAAAATGTAGATATTATAAATTGTGCCACTACAAACATTAGGTATGGATGAGTCCCATAGTATGTCTTTGACTCTTTTGGGAAGGGAAATAGCTGAATCAAGTGGAATTTCTATTTTTTATTTTTTTGAGGATTTCCAAATGTTTGTATTAGTTTAAGTTCTCACCAACAATGTAGGTTTTCCCATCACATTCCCATCAGCATTATTTGTTATTATTTTATTTCTTGATGATAGATATTCTTTCTGGGTAAGATAGTATCTCAGTCTTACAATTTGCAATACTCTATTTGTCAGTGAGGTCAAGTATTTTTTTTTCATGTGTTGCTCACACTTATTAATAGGTGAAATCTGTTTTATTATGAATGTCTACTGTCCCATTTCTGGTTTTTTACTGGTTAGTAACACACAAAATTTTCCATGAAAACCATCTTTCCTAAATGTTCTATCACAAGGCTCAGGAAAGATCATGCTATTGATCCAAGTCAAGTAGAGCATTCCATCAATCCAGTCATGTAACTCCATCCATGCCAATGAGGAGATCACAGCTCTACTTCACTTGCTCTTGGGCAGCTACAAAGTTGCAGCTGATGACACATGTTTAATTACTACATGGATTCTAATATGAAGCCAAAGAGAAAACCAGGACAAATGGATGAGAACAGTTCTCTAACCAACAAAGTGATACAATCACTACCAGGTTAACTTCTTCTTTAATTCACTGTTATTTAAAGATTAAGAGAAGGGGATTTGGCTCAGTGGTTTTGGCACCTGCCTTGCAAGGGTCAGGTCCCTAGTTTGATTCCCGGTAACCACATGCAGCAATGCTTGGCCTGGTGACTCACACCCACCAGCAATCAGCACCACACACCACAGTGCTGGGCATGGTGGCTCATATCTGTAATCCCAGAATTCAGAAGACAGAGGCAGAAGGATTTCTGTGAGTTTGAGGGCAGCCTGGGATATTAGCATGTTCAAGGCCAGTCTGAACTACAAAGCTAGACCCTGTCTCAAAAAAAAAAAAAGAAAAAAAAAAGTAAATATATTCTCAAGACCTGTTTTAATGAATGATTCCAAACTGACTAATGATAAACTTTTCAAACAAGTAAATCTTCTCCTGAGATGTTTAAACCATTGTTCCCAATAGGATTAAACCTTTAGGCTTTTTAAAGTTTTGTTTCATTTTGTTTTGAGACAGGGTCTCACTTTATAGTTGAGGCTGGCCCTGAGCTCAGCCTCAAACTCACAGCAATCCTTCTGCCTCTCCCTCCCGAGTGCTGGGATTATAGGCATGAGCCACCACACCTGGCACCACGGCATGTGGTACTGATTGCTGGTGGGCATGAGTCTCCATGCCGTTTTGTTGTATGTGGTTATGGGGATCAAACAGGGCCCTTGTACTTGCAAGGCAGGCACTGGAACCACTGAGCTAAATCCCTGGCCCTAAACCTTTAGTTTTGAAAAGAGATTTTTGGGACACAAAATCTTCAAATTGGTCTACTGTGTCATAGAAATAAAAGTTTCTAGGTCATTTACCTGGATATTGTATTCTTGGATACTGCCCAAATGGACAGTAATTAATATTGTTAATTTTCTCTGTAAAGATAAATAAAGGGTAAGAAAATACATTGCATATCAAAGCTGATCTGAAAAAAAAAACAAGAAAGTGAAGGAAAAAGTGAAATAATAGAAAAAGCAAATATAGTCTTTTATGTTTTAAGGTGCACAAAAACCTCATCAGCCAGAATTTTCTGTGATTCAGCTTTTTCACAGAAAGATCAGTAATTGTCAGCTTATCTGATGACAGCTGTGCGCCATCCCTACAGTTTGTATAGGGCTTCCTCAGAGCTCTGAGGCTTAGGTTCAGACTTCCCTGACTCATTTCCCCATTTTCCCAACCATGTACTCATGAAGGTGGGAATTTTCTCTTTGATCATTCTCCATATAGTCATAGAAGAGAGAGAGAAAAAACAGAACTATGGCAGGCTAGCAGATGAGTTTGATGAACGTGGAAAAGCAGCATGCATCTCCTGCATGCACACAACCTATTTAGACACAGCTTCAGACGACAGTTATGATTTCCTCTGGATACAGAAATACACAAAGAATGACCACGTGCTGGTAGAATAGGCATAAAGCAAGCTGTGAAAATAGCATAGTAACAGGGGAGATGCTGTGGTTTGCATTCTTAATAAAGCATGTTTCTGTCTTTCTGAGACAAGAGCCAAATTCACTGTTATTACTGCAATTGAACAATCTTTTAGGAGACTTAGCTTAAATGAAAGGCATTTAAGTCATTTATAATCAAAATGAAGCCATCCCCTTCAGAGAGTGCTCATTTTCTCTAGTGGGCCTCCCTTCTCTTTGTCAATATTTTGTTGTTCCAATCGAGTAATTAAGTGATTGTGGTACACTGAAGCATGCATATCCAGTTACCTCTATCAATTAGAGGATACTTTTCTTAAAGTTGCACATAAACGAGTATCATACCTCCACTCGTTATTGCAGTCATATCGATCAGTATTTGCCAATATGATTATTCTCATCCTCCCCTCCTACCAAACTATGATCACTTTTAGGCGTGCATTTTCTCATTATAAGGAAAGCCTAATACGTGTTGAATGTTAATTATAAGCTAGATTCTAGCTATTAGACTAGTTATTGAATTTAAACCTCACAAAACAACTTGATATGAGTGCTATTAGTATGCTCATACTGAAGAAGAAATTTAAACTCTGAGATGTTAAGATGTTTGAGTTCATGATGGAAGTGAGAAAGCAAGAGACATACAATGTACATCCATGCCCAAAGTCATGCTTAGAGCCCAAACTCATGCTTTTACTCATTGTGATCCAGCTTTGAAGGCCTTGTGTTGATTGCACACAAGAGTATTTTAAATTAGTGTTTAGTGTATGCTTTCCATGCGCAAAGAATATATACTGTTCTTCTACAATTGTTAGTTATTTTGTGATCATGTAAAGTGAATACTAGTATTCCTGTTTTGCACATGAGGAAACAGGGAAATGGTAAGTGACTTGTTCAAATTTAAATAACTGGCGGAGCAAGAGTTGGAACCCGCGCCTGGCAGCTGCAGTCCCTCCCATGTACCACTGGAGCCTGTACATGAAGAATCCTTGGGGCATCTGTTAGCTGTGCTCAGACCCTCCCCTACCTAACTGGACGCACCCAGTGAGTGCTCTTGTCCATGGGAACCTCCCCAGGGAGGACCAGCTCCTGCATTTGTAGTTGGACTTCAGCTTGAGCTGTGCACTGAGCACTAGTTTGCTGAGTGTCCAGGCAGCAAAGCAAAAATTAGAAGACGATGTGATTTTCACTATCTGAAGAAAGGATCCATGCTTAACAAAGTATGTTATTTTTCTTTCCCCCAGAGTCAAGAAAGACATCTTGAAAATAAATATACTTTATTTCATGTACATTACTAAGCTTCATTGGGTTCAGTCCAGAGTGACAATCAGAAAGAATTTGAGGCTCAGTTCTCCAGTGGTTTTGTTATCCTGACCCCAAGCTTAGCAAGCTGTGTCTCCTCACAGAGGCAAATAAGGGCAGGTAGCTGGAGCCGGATGTGGACTGGCTTAATGAAAGGCAGAGCAGTTTGCACATGAGGAAGTCAGCACAGTTAAAAGTGACTGGAAATCTGCTTTTGAAATACTGATTTCAAATTTCACAGGGAAAGAAATCCATTTTACTGGTGATGCCTCCCCTTACCTACAATAATACCTGCTACAAAGAAAGCATGCCACACATTTGTTGTTGAATGAATAGAATATGATTCTAATACAATAGTGAATATAATTCTAATATAATACACAACTTTATTGTTGAATGAATATAATATAATTCTAATACAATACTGAGAAAGAAGTCATTGTAAGAAGAATTAAAAATTTCTGATAAATGTATGTTTTACCAAATTGTTCCTCAGACATAGTACAATTTCTCCATTTCTGCACAGGACAAGTAATATCCTTATAGTCTTTCTTCATGCAAAAAGAAACTACAAATAGTTGCTGGGTTGTTAGGAATGAAACAAAGGGAATATATATTTAAGAAATATAATTCTGTTTAAATCATGTTTCTCAGAAAGACTTTGATACTACCTGTAGTGGTTAGCTCTCTGTAGTGGTTTTCAGAAAGATTCATATGAAGGAGAGTGTGCTGTAACTGTTAGAAAGAATGCACTTACTTGGGGACAGAATCTAGTAGATACACTCACAGCCATGGGTGTGAATGCCAACACACCTTTTGCTTTTCTTCAACTCTTTAATCAGGTTCTGTGTGCATTCCTCTGGGATTTTATTCTAAGTACTTTGTTTTCACAAATATTCATGTTCTGACATGCAGACATCATTAGCTGGGGTAGTTCAGTGATTCTTAACCCCCACCCCAACCAGCTGCCAAGTGATACTCAATTTGAGACACAGTCCAGTGGCGAGGGCAAAAGGTACACTGATTTTCAAATTACAACGTGATTCTATTCTTATCCTTTAGGAAAACATATACTAATTAATTTAGAGAGAATAACATTATAACGATAAATATGAACACATTCTAGTTATAAAATGTCATTTATAATTTGAACATTTTATTAGTAGCAGATTATGACATTGATGTGAGGAAATACAATAGGGAGGTGTTGCTCTATCTTGCATAAAAATTAAAATAGCTGAAGATTTTAAAGTGAGACACAAAAATGGTGTCACAGTTCTCAATTTTATTGATCTTTTAAAAACTCATTTAAGACTTTATATATTTTCTGTTTCATTAATTTTTGTTTTTATCTCTATTTTTGCCTTCTTTTTACTCATTTTGGGCTTAATTTGTTCTTGCTTTTCTAAAAATTATAAAAGTGGGAATGCAGGTCATTGATTTTAGACATTTTTTGTCTTTTTTAATACAAGCATTTGAAACTTGAAATTTCTTCTAAATATTAATAGAGCTATACCTCACACATTTTTATATGTTTTCATTATCATTTAGTTAAGAATGTTTTTTAATTTTCCTTATGAGTTCTTTTGTATTAGTAATTTGATTTCCAAACACTTGGACCATTTCCAAAATATTTTATTGTTTCTAATTTAACTCTGATATAGTGGAAAAATATACTATGTAATTTTAATTATTTTAACTTTAGTGAGATTTATACTGTGGTTTAAGATAGTTTTAAATGATATATTTACCCTAAAAAATAATGTGTATTACACATTGTTGAGGATATTTTCTTTAAAGATTAAAGTTGTGGTTCTTTTATACAATGGAGTATTACTCTGCCATAAAAAGTGATGTTTGAATCATTTATACTTAAATGGATGTACCTTGGGAACATCCTCATAAGTGAAATAAATAGGTCACAGATATGTAAATATCACATTTTTTCTCTGGTATAAGAAAATAAAGATGTAAATGAGTTATAGAATGTATGTTATATATTATGAAATAGAAAATACTCAGAGCAAAATGGGGTGAAGGGGGAAAATAATGAGATTATAATAAAAAAGAAAGGAAACAAATTTTGTGTGGGGTGGTAAGGTGGGTAGGGCTATGGGAAAAATGAGAATTAAGTTGTGTCATATATTGGTACAAATTCTCATTGTTGAGTGCAATCATGATGTGTGTATGTAATGTACCAATAAAGACTAAAAAAAAAAGATTAATGAAGTCAAATTAGTTGATGTGTTGTTCAGATCTCCTGTATCTGCACTCATTTTTACGATCATTTTCCATCAATTACTGAAAAAATAATGCTAACATTTTCAACAACAATTAAAAATGTGAATTGCTTACATCAAAGTGGTGAAGTTTTGCTTTTTGAAATTTGAAGTTCCACCGTCAGGCAATACACAGTCCTTCTTGCTGAATTAATTTCTTTATTATTAGTAAATGTTGTGTTACATTTTTGTTTTAGTAATCTTCCTAGACTTGAATCTGCTTTGTCAGATATTTTATAACTATTCAATTTTATTTAAATTGGTGTTTGCTTATTTTATATGTGTGATCACTTTGTTTTTAGTTACTTGTGTATTCATATTTAGAGGGCATATTTTGTGAACAAAATATCTGTTCTTATCTAATACAAGAATTTTATTCATTTTGATAGAAGTATTTAGTATTATTGGTATGTTTAAGGTTAAACATAATGTTTTATTATTTTTATCAAATTCTTTATTGCTACATTTTATACACACATCACAATCACACCCAACATTGAGAATTTGTACCGGTACATGATATGAATTCATTCTTATTTTTATACATTCTAATATCCCTATATACACATGCTTTCTTTTTCTTTAAGATGAGATTTATTTTTTCTTTTTCCTCATTACTTTCCCTTTGAATATTTTCTATTTCTATTTCTATCATACATTTTAGAAATCATTTACATTAATGTTTTATTATTTTGGGGACAATTGAGGGTTTTAAAAAATTCAATTTTGACTCATCTATTGGCCTAGCACACACACACACACACACACACACACACACACACTTTGTACTAGAAATTATAAAATTTTTGCCTTAAACATGATAGCGTATCATATATTGTGTGGTACTTCCTCATGTTAAATTTAAGAACTTTCAGTAATATATGCTTATTTACCCATTCCTGTGCTTTGTGCTACTTTACTACCACTTGCACAATAAATGTTACATTTATTGCTATTAATTTTACAATAATCATAGGTTAATAAAATTAAGACGAGAAAAAAATATATTGCCAATATGCAGTATTTACTGTTCCTAGTATTTTAATTCCATTATGTAGCCCTCACTTTGGAGTGATTTTGTTTTCCTTCCATCTGAATATTTTTTTAAAAATATTGCTTCTTATACTGTGAATCTGCTGACAACAGATTTTCTGTTTTTGTCCAAAAATATCTTTTTATTTTCCTTTTTCATTGGATACAGAACTCATTATTAACAGTCATTCTCTAACTTTTCAGAGCCTCAGAGAAGTCGTTCCACAGTATTATTTCAGTTCAAGTGTAAACAGGACTTTCATCATCTGTCCACTGTATGTGCTGTCTTTTTGTCTGCTCTGATTGCTTTAAAGATTTTTCTTATGTGTCTAGAAATCTATCCATTTCTTCTACATTTTCCATTTTATTAAAGTATAAATTTTCAAAGTAGGTGTTTATTATCCTCTGGACTTCCTCTGGGTCAGTAGTAATTTCTCCGTTCTCATTCCTAATAGCATAGATACGAGCCTTTTCCTTCCTTTCTTTAATGAGGTTGGCTAAGGGTCTATCAATTTTGTTTATCCTCTCAAAGAACCAACTTTTGGATTCATTGATTTTTTGAACTGTTCTCTTGGTTTCTATTGCATTAATTTCTGCCCTGATCCTTATAATTTCTTGCCTAGTGCGAGCTTTGGGTTTG
>PVIR01026905.1:0-23430 GCA_004026965.1 Petromus typicus | reverse complement strand
GCTGGCCCTGAGCTCAACCTCAAACTCACATCACAGCAATCCTCCTGCCTCTGCCTCCCGAGTGCTGGGATTACGGGCGTGAGCCACCACGCCCGGCACTGTGGTATGTGGTACTGGTTGCTGCTGGGGTTAGTCTCCACACCCAGTATTGTTATGCGGTTACTGGGGATTGAACCCAGGTCCTTGCGCTTGTGAGACAGGCGCCAGAACCACTGAGCTATCTCCCCGGCCCCCTAATTCCTTATGTTTTATCCTTAATTTATTCCTTGTATATACTTTGGCTTTTTTTTTTTTTACAAGAGAATGCCATATTTAGACTTATAATTTAAAATTAAGATTTTGGTCTTGAGTTGAATTCATTTACCTATAAATGTCTCATGTTAACCCTTCTGTATGACACAATAGAACTCCGTTGTATACAAATATCTCATTTCTTCTGTCCATTCATCTGCTGATGGGCAAATGGGCTATTTATAACATCATGATTTGTGGTAGCTAAACATTGGAAATGATCTCTGTTGTTTCGTTTAAAAAGTCAAAAATATTTTTATTAGTACACATTTCTCATATAAATAGATCACATTGATCATAGGGAATTTGTTCCTGTATGAGATATATATATATATATATATATATATATATATATATATATATATGTATGTATATTTAGGATCTGGATTTATAAAGATTTCCATCCATAGCCAGCCAGCCCTAAAGCAGAACAGCGAGAAGGCCTTGTAGGAGGAAAGCTGCTCATCACAAGTCCTCCAGGAAGCAGGGGATGAAATCACGAAGGAAAATATAACCTTCCCTCAGTGACTCCTTTCCCAAAGGCCCAGCCTCCTAACACCAGAAAAAGGTACCACCCCATAATCCAATCACTTCCAAAGGGTCTGGATGTGGCCTCATGTGAATTTCCATGGAAATCTAGATTTAGACCATGACAGAAATCCTGCATAATAGGAAAGATGAGGATAACATCTTATCAGCACTGAAGTCCCCATCAAAGGGATAATATGATAGTTTCCTGCTCACTTCTTTTGAAAATTATATAGATCTCAGAGAAGGGAGAGACTTGAACTGCAAGTATGTCTGCTAGTTGGCACAAGGGATTCCATCTGGTCAGGAGACATATAGGTATCCCAAGATCTGTGAAGAGATAATCTGAGTACACTAATTGACAATTCATGATATTCCTGACCTGAACACAGACAGGTTTGCAGTCCTTTGACATCCAACCTCAGCTTGCTGTCATCCCAGGAAGCCTGGGCAGGGCTGTCAGGCTGAGATTGCTCTCTTAGTTCTGGGTTATTGGTTTTAATGAGGTGAAAGCCTTGGTATAAGGAAACTTAAACCAGGACAGCAGAAGTAGGATCCCAGGGCTTGTCAGGTATCTAGATGAGGCAGATAGAAGCCACTCACATGAACACATCATACACTAAGCTTAACCTCTCTCTTTGGTCCCCTGTAGTCAGACCTAGGGAACAGAGGTGGACTCGCATTCCACCACTTGGTACTTGAGTGTCTCATGGGAATATTGCTGTGCTTTAAAGATACACTTATTGTGAGAGTGTGCTCTGCTCAGCAGAGGACTAGGGTCCAGGCCCTAGTGAAGGACAGTTAAGGGCCATCATTGAGCAGAGAAGGGACCATTTACCACAAACAATTGCATCTGTGAGGACTGTGAGAAAACTCCTATGAGGGCTGGGAGAATAGGACTGTGCTGTGGTCTGTGGCCTGAGGAGCCCTCCATGCCTCTTATAGGCACTCCAGGAACCAGTAGTGAAGGTCTTCCTGTGAGGCAGTGTCCCTAGATCACACAACAAAGGAGGCTCAGGAGTCATGTGAGGTTCATTTCCTGATGTACCTCTCGTTCCCCTGTCCCATAAGGGCACCTGGTAGTACAGAGGCTCAGGCTCCATGTGCCATAGTCTCTATACTAAAGCCTTGTCTTCTGCAGTTCAACTGTAAGCTGAAGAGCAGCCTCACTAAATGTCCTTGGATCATGGGGACAGGGACTGTAGGCATATAGGGGCCTGAGAAGCCCTAGAGCACACTCCTAAAGAAGACATAATAGGCTTTTGTGGAAGACAATAAGTGTGTTGTTCTCAGCTAAGAATGCTGTCTCCCTCTCTCCTGCAAGCATCTGAGTCTTTAACAATAAGCTCTTGCTGTCCATACAGATCATCATGAGGCCCCATGGCCAGAGATGTTAAGCCAGCAAGCTGGGGGGTGGGCATCCTGCCCAAAGAAGTACAGTTCTCATGCATTTGCCAGTTCTCAAGAATATGGAAGAGAAAGAAGCAGTCACTGCTTCCTCTGCAAGCTCTTCCTTCAGTACTATAATCAGTGCCACACCAAGACAAGACCCCGGGCTCAGGACACTAAGTTCTCTGTGTTCTGAAGGCATCTGCTATCCCTCACTGCCATGGCTTTCACTCAAAGGAGTCATTTCACTAAGTGCTCTGACACACAAAAAGCAGAGGGTTCAAGCCCCTTGCAGGACATAAATGCCCTTGAGATTCTGCTCAGTGTGCTCCAAAATGACAAGTTACATAACCTGGTGCCTATTTTGCTCCACAAGCATCAAAAGAACAAGCTGATCACTATGGAAGAAATGCTGCATGTTGTGCCCTATGATTACCATGAGCACTTCCCTCTCATCTTCAGGGTGAGTCCATTTGTCTGGGCTTCAGCATTGAGATGACGGAAGTGGATCCCTCTGGTCACACATTTATCCTTGTGCCTGTCTTAGGCCTAAGTTACAGTGGGATATTGGATGATGATGACAAGATCATCCCAAAAGTCATCTTCCTGATATATATCCTGAACATAATTTTCATAAATGGCAACAGTGTAAGTGTGGAGGAATTAAGAAAAGTTAAAAGATGGAAGATGTTACTGTGAGAGCCCATATTGTTATTAGACAGCACTGGAAACTAATTATACAGGAGCAGTACCTGGAATATAGACAGGTTTCCAATAGTGACCCTGCTCACTATGAGTTCCTGTGGGGTACAAAGACCCACACTGAAACCAGCAAAATGAAAGTCCTGGAGCATTTGTCCAAGCTTAAAAGAGCAGATCCTAGGTCTTACCCACATGTATACAAACAGGCATTGAGAGAAAATATGTTATAGTCAGGGTCCCTGCGGGGCAAGACATATAAAAGGGACAGGGACAGACTGCTCTGCAAACACTTCACTGCCTTTGTTCCCACCTTCTGGGCAATGAGGATGGTTCTCAGTCTGTTTGCAGAGAGCAGATACCTTTCTATGTAATGAAAGGTTGGGCAAGGGGGTAAAATGCCACACATAATATATCTTGCTCTCTGTTCTATCTAGGTTGCCTGGAAATTGACAAGATTTTTCTTTATGGCTTTTTGAAGCATTGCTCCTTTTAGGGGGAGACCAACATAGCTTGGGGATTTATTTGAAGAATGGTAATGCTCTCACGTGTACTTCCAGTGGTATTCTATTGCTGTTTGTGGCTTCTGATGGGAATGTGATTTTTGTGTGGCATTGATCACAAATGGAATACCTGTTCCGTTCCATGTCTTTCTTGTTTAGTCATGCAAACAGGGAAACCGTTCCATATTTATGATGAAATAAGAGTGGAATAAGAGTTCTCTTGGATATCATAAGTTTACATCAAGTTAGAGCGACCCTAGAAATAGTGATAAGGATGAAAATCAAATCTTGGCTTCTAATTTATTTGTCCCTGTTGATGTGTACTATTAAAATTATATTCATTGCATACCTGAACATCTTTGTTTTATTCAAATTTGTTAGAGAAATTAACTGTCAAAAAAAGGCTATCTGCTCTTGGGCACATTTACTGTAAATCTTCCTCATCCAGATTCTTTTCTGTATCAGATCCCACAAGAAAATCTTGGTTTTCAATGTGCCAAATGGCACTGTTCCTGATGTTCAGTCAAGGACGGTTCTGTGTGCTGTAGGAACAACTCCCGGGTGAGAAGACTGGCCCTGAACACAGACAGGGGGAACATCCCACCCTGCTGAGACTGGAGGTTATTGTGAAGGGAATAATATGCAAGTGCTAATGCATAAGAATCAAACCCTTTCTGCTAGTATTTTTATAATAATTTGGAAATGAGATTGCTTTTATTATCTGAAGCATTTATTGCATAAGAGGTGAATAAATGAAAAGGCTGGAGAATCTCTCTCTGTGTCTCACCCTATTTGTCTGCCTCTGTCTCTGTTTGTCTGTCTCTCTATCTCTCTTTCTCTACCCATACAGATATAGAAGAGGGGATAGGTAGACATATTAACAAAAGGCCATCAGCGAAGCACAGAAACTCATCAGTCTAATCCTAGAGATGATTCAAGGAGGAGGTTCACAAGTTACAAGGCAAGTTGGGCCAAATAGTGATACCCTATCTCAAAATATTAAAAAGGCTCCAGGGATGTAACTCAACGATAGCATTCTGGGATAGCATGAGGAGACCCTGGAGTCAGTCTTCAATATAGCATGGATAAAAACAAGAAGTCAATCAACAAACCAAGAGTAAAGGTCTCACCAGAAACCAATATGTTTTCAGGCACTTTCATCTAGTTGAGGTAACATCAAGTAGTATGAGTAGATATATTTATTTTTCAGTTGACTGAGTCTGTTGTAATTAATTATGAGTCCATTCGCAGCACTTTCAATAACAGTCAGAACAGCTAGAGAGAGGAGCAGTACAGGGATGGAAGATTGGAACAGCCGTATGAGATACCTCGTCCCAACACACATCTGAGAGCACTGCGCTCAACCATAGTAGGACCAGTGTGTGTCTCATGAACACACAGAACTTCCTCTAGGACAGACCAAACAATGCACCACTGAACACCCACAATACACTCAGGAGGTTCCAGAGGGCTGGAGTTCACATGTCGTGTGTCCCCTGAACAAGGGACTGTACAGTTAGACTGTACAGTTTTTGTGTGACATTGATCATAAATGGAATACCTGTTCCATTCCATGTCTTTCCTGTTTAGTCATGCAAACAGGGAAACTGTTCCATATTTATGATGAAATAAGAGTGGGATAGAAGTTCTCTTGGATATCATAAGATGTTTACATCAAATTAGAGCATCAAGAAATGGGGGAGTTTGCCAAACCAAGGGAAGGGAAGCAATGCAGCCTGCAGATCCATGTGGTTCCCAGGATGGCCCTGAAATCACACAGCTGGCTGAGTGACTGGAACCACAGACATGTGTTTTCTTATGATCTTGGAGAATGGAAGAGTGGGACAGAGCTCCTCACAAGGCTGGATTCTCCTGAGTCTCCCTGGGCTGCAGGTGGCCACAGACCTGTTCTGTCTTCACATAATCATCTTCTGAGTATGTACAGCCCTGATCTCTCCCATGTATGCTTCCCAATCTCCTCTCTTCTTAATGATGTTAAATAACCAGGGTCATTCTGCTCACTGCACAACATGCTGATAATTGAAACAAGTTTGGCAACAAAGACTTTGATGTTGGTCAAGCAGGGCAATGGAGACCAAGGCTGAAATCTGCCATCCCAGGGACACTGATGGGATATAAAGGAAGGATGCTTTGAGGGCTGGGAAAAGGTAATTGCAGTGGAAGGAATCAGTGTTTTGGATGTTCACAGTCAACCTTCGTAGCTCTCCATGTTCTGAAAACAGAAGTATTAGCATTATCTGAGAGCTGATCTTAGGATGTTTTACACCAAGTTGTTACCCATTGGACACATGTCCAGTGACGTGTGGATGATGTGCACCTATGCACTCTCCATTCCCAGAACAGTAAGCTAAACAAGCTGTGATCATACCACACCCTGCAAAGGCAATATTGAAATGCTAGTGGCCTACAGATTGTAAAATTGCTCAGCTGCAGAAACTCCAACATTAGTGATCTTTCAATTTAATACAAAGAAATAACTAAAAGAGGGCCGGGGAGTTAGCTCAGTGGTTCTGGCACCTATCTTGCAAGCGCAAGGACCTGGATTTGATTCCCCAGTAACCACATACCATACTGGGCATGGAGACTCACGCCCAGCATCAATCAGTACCGCATACCACAGTGCCAGGTGTGGTGGCTCATGCCTGTAATCCCAGCACTCAGGAGGCAGAGGCAGAAGGATTGCTGTGATGTGAGTTTGAGGCTGAGCTCAGGGCCAGCCTGAACCACAAAGTGCGACCCTGTCTCAAAAAACCTAAAAAAAAAAAAAAAAAAAAAAAAAAAAAAAAAAAAACTAAAAGAAAGTAAACACCAGAGCTTCATTAATGTCTTACTTTTGGTTTTATCTTCATTGCCTCTGTAAAGAACTTATGGCCAAACACAGTCACCTTGTGAGGTATTCCAAGGGGAAGCACATAATAATTTGTTACTAAAGAATAAAACTCAGTCCAAAATGATAGCCAATGTATTACAGGACATACCTCTAGAGAAACTAAAAAAAAAAGTCTGCTGTAAAAAAAATAAATTGAGTTTATCAGTGCATTTTAGGAATATATTATGATTACATTCCTCACTGGGAATTTCTACCTGTATGTGATATATCTTGATTATTACATGAACAGAAACAAAGCATGGGGTTGTTCTATATCTCAGTTGGTGGAGCTCTTGCATAGCATATGTGAGCCCCTGGGGCTTGATTCCCAACACTGTTAAAAAGAAACGAAACAAAAAAGAAAAACAAATCCTAAAAGACATGAATGCAGAGAAAGCATAAGTCATAGACATGTGCTATATACAACCTACTTTAAAAAGAAAAAGGATCTCGAACAGTAATTTTTCATACAACACAGAGAAAATGAGCTTGCACATCCAAAATAAGCACAGTATACCTGGGTTTACAGCTGCACAGTTTGTAACAGTGAAATCATGGAAATATCTCAAATGCCCATCAACTGATAAATGGATAAAGAACATTGGTGTCATTTTGTAAAATGAACTATTACTCTGCCATAAAGAAGAATAAGTCTGAATCACTTATACTCAAATGGACATACCTTGAAGGCACTCTCATAAGTAAAATAAATAGGACACAGATGTGTACATACCATATCATTTCTCTAGTGTGAGGAATGAGAAAAGAGTATATCCACAATGTATAACAAGTATTGTGAAACAGGAAAAATAATGTTCAAAGGGAATTGGTAACCAGATGAGGTCAAGGGAAAGCAAAGAAAGGAAAGAAAAAAATGAATGCTAAAAAGGAAAAAATGGAAACAAAACTTATGTAAATGGGGGTGGTGGATTGAAGGGAGGGCAGAGGAATAGGAAAAATGAGAATCAAGATGTATCATGCACAGATATCAATACATATACTATATACTATATATATATAGTATCAATAAACAATTTATTTTTAAAAAGTGGAGTAATAAAGGATAAAGTACAGATTAAAAAGAGAAAATGCAGATTAAAAATAAGTGGAGAAATTCATATAAAGTTTAAGTTTTGAAAATTTTAATGAAATTGACATGTTTTTAGCTAGACTAAGCAAGATAATAGAGAATGTTCATTGCACAATAAGCAAAAAAATTATTCCAAAAGGTTCTACTGTGAGTAATTACATGACTTTTTAGAGAAGGAAATATGAGTGACCATAAAAGATCCCTATTTTACAGTGGTTCATGGAGGATGAAGTGAAAAGTTTGTCTAGATTAAATGAAGGATATTTTAGGGCATAAAATATATTCTGAACAGTACTGTAGCTGGCCTTCTCCACAAATACACATTTTTCAAAAACTGTTGAAATGACAGTGAGGAAAATGTAGGTTCTTTCAACCCATGAAAATGAATGTGTAAACAAGTATTAAAATCACCATGTATAGGGAGAGCTGCCACATAGTTCCATGTTGT
Source organism: Petromus typicus (assembly GCA_004026965.1). Classification (NCBI taxonomy): domain Eukaryota; kingdom Metazoa; phylum Chordata; class Mammalia; order Rodentia; family Petromuridae; genus Petromus; species Petromus typicus. The sequence goes on along the minus strand of PVIR01026905.1, from coordinate 15,592 downwards.
GGCAAAGACAATGCAGGATGTTGCTCTACTATGTCCACCAAACATGAAACATATAGGCTGAGGGAAGTCACATTACAGGAAGTTTCTAGGGAATTGCCTTTTGAACTCTATCTCACAGAGACTGCAAGAGAGACTGGCAGCATGGAGGTGATCCTGGAGCATGCACTGCTGGTCTCCTCCATGGCAAATGTTCACAGCTCTGTATATGATCCCTGTGCTATTCAACAAACACTGAATATCACCCTACCCAGAGCATAACATGTTATGCCATGTCTGCATTGATATGAGACATCATATGAACCATGCAAAATTAGAGATTTTTAGGGAATGAAGGAAAACCACATCAATAAATTTATATTTGAAATAAAAGGACATTTATATTCAGGAATACTAAAATAATCAGGGAAAATATGCCTCAGACAAAGTAAAATGACACTTTTGACCACATTGCTCCTTATTGTAGTCATTTACACATCAGGGTTATTGGATACTAACTCAAATCAATTTTTTAAACACTTGAATTTGCCTTGAGTCTGAGAAGCGATTTGGATTTAGCATTTGAAAAATTCTGGAATTGTGCAGACTTTAGGCAAGGGGTTATTATGTCTTTAGTTATATGGGGAATAATTGGGTTAATCGGGATTATAAACCTGATACTACTGTCAATTTAGAACTTAAATATGGTTTAAGAAATTGTGTTTGATTGTGAAATTCACAGGGGTAACTGATTTATAATCTTGATGAGTCAACAAGCAGGTTAACCTAGCACTTTGATAAAGTATGCTCTTGATTACACGTCTCGGGGTCAAGGAAGTGCAACCTTCCACTCTGGTACTGTTCCCTTATTCATAGGTACTATGAACTGAGAAACTTTTTACTCCAAGACCTTTCCCATTCTATTTCTGCCTTGGAAACAGCAGCCTATTGTAGACTGAAAAAATAAACCAAGTAACCTTTTGCTACTTGCTTTTGTAGATGTTATAGCTGCAGCATGACAAGCAAACACAGTTTACTGTCTTGTGCTTTTGGAATTAACCATGGAAACAGGAAAGACAGAGAGAGAAGATATAGCGAACGCACATGAGCAAGTCAGTATAAACAACAAAACATAAGGATGCTGTGGGGGAGACCAGAGATTCTGGAACTGGTCCCTGCATGTGCGTAGGCACGAAATCTGAGGCCTGTGTGGGTAGCACATGACAGCGTCAGTCAGGAAAGTTCTGAGACTCCTGCTTCTGTCACTGCACAGGCTGAGGCAGCAGCTCATACTGGAGATGCCAGTGACCTGAGGGGAACAGCAGACAGCGGGGAGAAGGAGATAGCCTAGTCATGGCTGCAGAGTCTGAGCTAATGACCACGTGAACTTCCCTAATGGGTGAGGACTCACTTCCACAACCATCACTATTTTATGGAAGGTAAGGAATGAACTAGAAATACAATAGCAAGTAAACAGTGAATCATGCATAGTGATAGTAGATACTCTTGAATCAAATATGCACTTACAGTATACCTACACACATTTGCAAATGTATTTGTACAACTATGCACATAAAATACTTGTATGTTCAACATATATATCATATAAACTACAATATGTACACACCTAATATATATAAGAATACTCTACAAAGATACTTTATATACTTTTCCGTTTAGGAATTGAGTTTATTGGTACATTTTAGATATATATTATAGTCACATTCAAATTATAAATTTATACCTGTACATAATATATCTTGAAAAATCAAAGTACAATGAAGTAAGGAACTTTTCACTGTGATACATATATTTGTTAAATGTATTATTATAATGGTTTTATATGTATGCAGATATATCCAAACCACCTAAAGGAATACATTAAAAATGTACAGTTTTTGAACAAAATTACACCTTAAAAAATACTAAGATGTCTGTTTCCAAATGTTAATTGCCTAATGTATAGAAATACAAATAATTTTGGGATCAGATATTGAACCTATATACTATGACTATGAATTTTTTTCCTGACAAGATTAAAGAGCTACTTCATCCTTCACTTGATTTTTACTTAGTAATTCTCCCCTAATAAAGATGGATTTTCTGTCCTCTTTAATAAATGTTAAACAGGATTGTTGAAAACAAACGCACATGCTTTGTTCTCAACCTAGAAGTAAAACATTCCATGTTTAATTTTTCTAATTCAAATCTTTATTGGTACATTATGAATGCACATCATCATCACATTCAACATTGAGAGTTTGTACCAGAATATGACATAATTCGATTCTCATTTTTCCCCTTCCCCCACCCACCCTGCAACCCCCCACCCCCTATATACAAAAGTTTCGTTTCCTTTTTTATTACTATCACATTCTTTTCCCCTTGTTCTTTACTCATATACCCACCTTTTTAAAAAAATACTTTTTATTTCACAATATCAACTATACATAATACAACTTATTTACCTCTTCATTTTCTCATACCAGAGAAAAGATACAATATTTACATACCTGTGACCTATTTACTTCACTTATCAGCATGTCCTCCAGGTACATCCATTTGAGTATGAATGACTCAATCTTATCATTTTTAATGGAAGAATAATACTCCACTCTATTAGAGAAGCACATCTTCTTTATCCAGTCTCCTATTGGTGAACATTTTGGTTGTTGCCATGATTTAGCAATCACAACCTAAGCTGCTATAAACATGGATGCACATAGGTCGCTGTGATATGAAACTTTTAATTCTTTTGTGTGTATACCTAGCAGAGCAATGGCCGGGTCAAACGGGACCTCCAATCCTAGCTTCTTGAGGAATCTCCACACTGATTTCCACAGAGGTTTTACAAATCTACATTCCCACCAGCAATGGAGAAGCATTTCTTTTTCTCCATATCCTCGCCAACAATTTGTTGCTGGCTAATTCTGAAATGGCAGCCGTTCTTCACTTTTAAATACGATACTAGCCTTAGGATTTTAACAGATGCTCTTAATTAGGGAGAAAATTACCTTTTACTCCTGGTTTGCAGAGATTATTTGTAAAAATATAGATAGTATTGGCTTTAATCTAGTTCTTTCCCTATAGCAATTGATATTGTTTTACGGTGTTCTTATTTGCTTTGACATACTGTATATTTTCTAATGTCGAATCAGCCCTGCTCTTTTAGGGTAAATATATGTGATCATAATACATTATCTTTTTAAATCTGGTTAGATTGAATTTAGTAAAATTTTGTTGAGAACTTTACCATCATCTGACGTATTACAGTAGTCTACACCTTAATGCACTGCCTTTGATGAATTTTTGGAAATCTAATTAATGCTGGCTTCATAAAATGAATTTAGAAGTATTTCCACATCTTCATTTCTTGTTCTGAGCTCCTGGCTTTAGGAGAGAGGAGGAAAGAGACTTGGGCTAAGCGAGGTCAAGCTAACTATCGAGGGAGAACTAATGAAGCCCCATGCTGGAAAAGGGACCCTACAATATTTTAGAAAAGTTTCTGGCTCCTTTGTTAAAGATGAGGTGACTCAGTGTATCTGGAGTTATTTCTGGATCTTTTAATCTATTCCACTGATCCTCACGTTTCTTGCTTTTACAGTACCATGCAGTTTTTATCACAGTGGTTTTAGGAAAGACTTCTTGAATAAAACCTCTATAGCACAAGAGTTGGCAGAAGAAATCAACAAACAGGATATCATTCTATTAAAAAGCTTCTGCACAGCAAAGGAAACCACCAACAGAGTGAAAAGGCAACCAATAATATGGGAAAGAATCTTTACCAGCTGTTTCTCAGACAAAGGGTTACTATGTAGAATATATAGAGAGCTTTAAAAAATCAGCCCACCCAAATTTAAAGACCCCATTCAAAAATCGGCATCTGAAATGAACAGATACACTTCAGAGGAAGAAGTAAGAGCAGCTAAGAAATATATGAAGAAATGCTCAACATCACTGGTCATTCAAGAGATGCAGATGAAAACAACACTGAGATTTCATCTCACTTCACAAAGAATGGATGCTATTTCAGAATTAGCCAGCAACAAGTGTTGGTGAGGCTGTGGAGAAAAAGGAACCCTTCTCCACTGTTGGTGGGAGTGTAGACTTGTTCAACTTCTGTGGAAATCAGTGTGGAGATTCCTCAAAAAGCTAGGATTGAAGGTCCCATTTGACTCAGCCATCACTCTGCTAAGTACATACACAAAACAATTAAAAGATTTGTATCACAGAGACATATGTGCACCCATGTTTATAGAAGCACAGTTTGTGATAGCTAAATCTTGGAAACAACCCAAATGTCCATCAACTGGAGACTGGATAACGAAGATGTGGTTCTTTTATAGAATGGAGTATTACTCTGCCATTAAAAATGATAAGATTGAGTCATTCATACTCAAATGGTTGTACCTTAAGGACTTGCTGATAAGTGAAGTAAATAGGTCACAGGTGTGTAAATATTGTATCTTTTCTCTGGTATGAGAAAATGAAGTTGTAAATGAGTTCTAGTATATCTAGTTGATATTTTGAAATAGAAAATATTTAAAAGGAAAGAGGGCATAGGGGTAAAAAATGAGGGGAAACAGAATATGACAGTAATAAAGGTAATAAATCTTATGTATATAGGGGTTAGGGTTGCAAGGCGGGTGGGGGAAGGGAAAAATGAGAATCAAGTCATATCATATTCTGGTACAAACTCTCAATATTGAATGCAATGATGACCTGTATTCATAATGTACCAACAAAAATTTGAATTAAAAAAAAGAAAAGATTCTATTGTCTCCCCCATGCTGCATTTGTGGTAGAAAATTCTCAGGGGAGAGCCCCTTTTGTCCTCCATGCAATATGAGAAGCATGTTCTGGAGAATAAACTTCAGATGAAAGTAACAGAGAAAGCCAGCAATCATTAAGCCCCAAGTGGGGAATAGTGCGTGGTTCCCAGGAATCCCTACGACAGAAAATCTCAGAATGTTCTCCAAAAGCCTGTCTTATCTTCTCTGTACTACCCAGTGCCAGATTCTTGGAAGACCACCCCCTTTATCCTCAGTAAGAACTGAGAGGGCATTTTTCTAAGGACTATATTTCAGCTGGGAGGAGCAAAAAACTTGTAGTTAGGTCAAGGCAGGGCTGAGGGAAGAGTGAGGAATCCCCACCTGAGAGAGAATTGCTCTGATAATCCAAAGCAGTATTTGGTGTTAGCCTTGCGCCAGGTGAAAATTCTCATAGGAGCACTCTTTCGCCTCAGGCCATCAGGTGAAGAGAGTCAGAGCCTAGTTCTAAGAACTGGGCTTCAAGTCTAGGAAATAGGATTTGATTTAGTTTAGTCAAAATGAGTCTAAGGGGACACCACTAAAGATTCATGTCAAGTGGAGTTTCCTGAATTAATCCTGATCTACCTTTGCTGTGGGTCCTATGCCACACACAGATTTTTAAGTATAAGCCCCTCACTCAAGTATGTCATGGGTGACCCTGGGAGTAGAAGCCTTGTTCTGAGTTATGCATTTCAGGTGAGCTGAGAAGATAAGAACGGAAGTGGTTAAATTCCGTGGCTGAGGGTGGGAGAGGCCACGTTAGAAGTTGCAAGTCTGAAGATGACCCAAACCTGCCTCTGTTGACAGCCTTGCACAGCCCAGTGGAGAATTCTCAGGTGGGTACCCCCTTTGCCTTGGGGTAACCATGGAATTCAAAGCCTGCTTCTGAGAGTTCCACTTAACTTGGGAGTAGAAGAGAGGAGATGGGCTCAGGAAGGTCAAGTGGAGGGCTATGGGACAAGTGTGGAAGCCTGAAGCCATGTCCCCAAATCATACATACCCACCAGTGCTGTCAGCACTGTGTTGGGACACACCAAGGCACTCCACTTCCACTCCCCATGCCCATGATGATCTTTCTGCCTAAGAAATCCCTGAATGTCAGACACTTTGTCCAAAGGGGAGCACGGTTGTGTTGACAGGTTGCTGTGGATCATGTTGACAGGTTGGTGCGTCCTTGATTTGGGAGAGACCAAGTGAGGTCCTCAGAAGTACAGAGGGGCCCACAAACAATTCCTTTTAGATATTCTTGTCAGCCTCATGAAGGTGTGTGTGTGACAACCACTGACTTTTGCCCCTGGCTCTGAGGGCTCCCCTTCATGTAGGGGGTGGGTAGAGAGAACTTGCTCCCACTCTGGGTGAGGTCCTGAGGGAGCCCCAGTGCAGCAAGACTGTCTGTGACCAGTCTGGATCCATGTGTGCTTTTGGTCCTGGGCCCCACTGGGCAGGCCTGTAAGGATGAGTCTGCACCAGCTTCTGGCCTTGATGTGACAAGGGACACTCAGTAAACAGGGATGGGGTTCAGACTGCCAGGAGCCAGGGCGGTTCACGGAGAGTACAAAATGATCACATTCTTCATAAAGACTTGGTAGATGTGTGAACTTCCCAACTTCCCCTTTTTTTCTGATGTTCCTCCACTCCTTCACCCCTATCTGGATCTGTTAGTTCTCCCTCCTATGGTGACTATCTCAGTATTTATTCTTATCTACACCTCATTATATTTTTATATTATGTGTCTGATTTACATTAGCATAACATTGAGCTTTATATATTTTCATACAAATGACTCATGTTTACCCTTTGACAGAAGGACTGCATTTTGTGAATTTGCCATATTTTTTTTTTAATCTGTCTGCTGATGCATATATAGGCTCTTTGGAACATTTAGTCATTGTAAAATTTGCTGTACTAAACATAGTTAAGTATAAGTGTAGCTTGATGTCTTTAATTTTCACAGCAAGAAACCTAGAAGAGAAATATCTCAGCTGAACTTTATTTCTATTGTTTTCTAAATAATCTTTGTAGAAATTCCCATAGGGATTGTACCTGTCTACACTCCAACAGTAAAGTATTCTTTTATCCCCTGCAGCCTCACAAGCACTTTTGATCATTTGATTTCATTCATTAGGCTATCCACTTTTTCTTGAGTGAAATGAAAATCTTTCACATTTTATTTTTTGAGACAGGGTCTCGCTTTGTAGTTCAGGCTGACCCTGAGCTCAGCCTTGAACTCACAGCAATCCTCCTGCCTCTGCCTCCCGAGTGCTGGGATTACAGGCGTGAGTCACCACGCCCGGCACTGTGGTGTGTGGTACTGATTGCTGCTGGGCGTGAGTCTTCACTCCCAGTATTGTATGTGGTTACCGGGGATCGAACCCAGGCCCTTGCGCTTGCAAGACAGGCACCGGAACCACTGAGCTAAATCTCCGGCCCAGAAATCCATTTCTTGAATGTGTCTTCTGAGAGAAGTTTGGAATTTTTGTATATTCTAGATTCTCACCCATTGTTTAAGATATAGCTGTCATTTTTTTCTCATTCTGTAGATTAGCTCTTCACCATGTTCACTGTTCACTTTGCTGTGCAGATAATTTTTTACTTGATTTGATTGCATTTGTTGATTATTGGTATTCTAGTGCACTTGGATTTCTATATAAAGACTTTGCCTAAGCCTGTATCTGTCAGTTTTATCTACTTTATCTTTCACCAGATTAGTTTTAATATTTAGATGTTTGATGTTTTGATTACACTTTAGTGTAATAACAGCTCTAGGATGAATCTTCAGCATGTGGATAACTGTTTTCGCAACACCATTTGTCAAAGAGGTGGTCTTTCCTCCAGCAAAAGGATCTGTCCCCATCTCAAAGATAAGTAGCTGAGATTGCTTGGTGGTGTTATCTGTAATGAGTCCTGTTCCACTGTCTGTTCATCCAGAAGTATGTTTTGCTGATAACATGATAGCTCTATTATTGTAGCTTTGGACTTTAATGTGAGATCTGGAATTGTCATGCTTCCTGCCTTGAACTTTTGGCTTAGGATTGCTTCTGTTTTCTTCATCTCTTCTGGTTTCATATGAATTTTAAGATTGTTTTCTATAATTTGTAAGGTCTGCTACTCATATTTGGATTGGGATTGTATCACATTTGTATCCTAAAAGTTTTGGAAATATGACCATTTTGACTATATTAATTCTACTCTCCAGCAATGGGGTTTCTTTTCACTTCCTGGTATTCTCTTTAATTTTGTTTTCAGATTGGTGCTGTCTTCATTATTGAGGTCTTTCTCTTTGGTTAGCTTTATTTATACATATTTCATTTTTCTTGATACTATTATGAAAGATATTTCCTTTTCTTTAGTGAGTTCATTACTGAAGTACAGAAATAAGTTGATTTTGAGGGGTTTATTTTGTAATTTGATAGGCTACTGAATTAAGTTATTGTAACCGTCTTTTTGTGCATTTTGGGGGGTATTCAACATAGAGATCATGTCATCTTCAAATAATTTAATTCATTTCTTAAGCATTTAAGTTTTTCTTGTCTGATTGTTCTGGCTGTGTTGAGGATTTCACTGAATAGGAATTGTAAGCAAAACATCCTTGTCTGTTTGCTGATTTTAGAGGAGAAGTTTTCTATTTTTCCCTACCTAATATCCAATTTGGCAATTGGTTTGTCTGAGGTGGCTTTCACAAAATTGTAATGAGACTGACTATTCTATATTTATTTTCTTCAGGATGCTCATCAAAAATGGATACTAGATTTCATCAAATATTTATACTGTGTTATTTAGATAGTCCTGTATGTTCTTACCTTTTGTTTATGCATTACATTATATTTTTATTTGGGTTTGTTGAAGCATCCCTGCATCTGTGAATGAAATCTGCTTCAGGCTTATAATTATCTTTTTGATAATTTGCTGTGTTCCGTTCACCAGAATCTTACTAAGGATTGAACATGTTTTTTTTTTAATTGAATTCTTTATTGGTACATTTTATATACAATCATGATCACACTCACCAATGAAAATTTGTACCAGTATATGACACAAACTAGTATTTTACCCATTCCCCTGCCTACCCTACAACCCTCCCATTTACATATGCTTTGTTTCTTTTTTTAACATCATGTTATTTTTCCTCTTGTTACTTACTGCTACTCTTTTCCCTTTGAATATTTTCTATTTCACATTATCTATCCTACATTCTAGAACTCATTTACATCTTCAGATTCTCATACCAGAGAAAAGATACAGTATTTACACACCTGCAACCTATTTATTTCACTTTTGAGTATGTCCATTTGAGTATAAATGACTCAAACTTATTTTTATGGCAGAGTAATATGTCATTTTATTAAAATTGAACACATCTTCTTTATTCAGTTTCCAGTTGATGAACATTTGGGTTTTTTCCAAGATTTTGCTATCACAAACTGAGCTGCAATGAGCTTGGGTCCACATATGTCACAATGATATGGATCTTTTAATTCTTTCATGTGTATACCTACTAGGGGAAATAGTATGGTCAAATGGGACCTCGAATCCTAGATTTTGAGGAATGTCCACATTTATCTACACAGTGGTTGCACCAGTCTACATTCCCACCAAGAGTGGAGAAGGGTTCTTTCCTCTGTGCGGCCTTGTTAGCATTTGTTGCTCCTTAATTTCACAACAGCAGCCGTTTTTTTGTGGAGTGATATGAAATCTAAGTGTCATTTTCATCTGCATTTCTAAAATGACCAGTGATGTTGAGCATTTCTTCATATGCTTCTTAGCTACATTTATTTCTTCCTTTGAAAAGTATCTGTTAATTTCAGATACCCTCTTTTTGAATTGGGTCTTTAAATTTGGGTGGGATGATTTTTTTAAGCTCTTTATATATTCTGGATAATAGCCCTTTGTCTGAGAAACGGCTACTAAATATTTTTTTTCCATATTGTTATCTTTTCACTCTGTTGGTGGTTTCTTTTGCTGTGCAAAAGCTTTTTAATAGGATGAGTCCTATTTATTGATTTCTTCTGCTAGTTCATGTGCTAGAGAGTTTTTGTTCATAAAATCTTTACCTACACCAATGTTTTTGGAGTTGTACCTAACTTGTTTTGCAGCAGGTTAATGTTTCTGTTTTAATGTTTAGGTCTCTAATCCACTTTTATTTTAGTTTAGTGCATGGTGAAAGAGATAGGTCTATCTTTAGTCTTTGGTGGGGTAAAGCCTAGTTTTTCCAGCACCATTTGTTAAAGAGCCTATCTTCCCTTCATTTAGGATATTTGACTCCTTTGTCAAAGATGAGGTGGCTTCATGTATCTGAAGTTGTTTCTGGATCTTCTACACTATTCCACTGATCGTTAGATCTGTTACTTTGCCAGTACTGTGCAGTTTTTATCATGGTGGCTTTGTAGTATAGTTTCAAATTGGGGATCATGATACCCCCTGCCTTGTCCTTGTTGCCTAGAATTGGTTTTGCTATTCTGTATCTCTTGTGCTTCCAGGTGAGTTTTTGGATTATTTTCTCTAGCTCTGTGAAATATGATGCTGGGATTTCAATCAAGATTGCATTGAATCTGTATAGTAGTATGGAGAGTACAGCCATTTTAATGATAATGGTTCTTCTTACCCAGGAACAAGAGATGTCTTTCCATTTTCTGATATCCTCTTCAATCTCCTTGTTTACAGTGCTGTACTTTTCAGAGTAGAGGTCTTTCACCACGTTTTTTAGGTTGATTCCTAGATATTTCATTTGTTTTGATTCTATTGTGAAAGGGTTTGACTCCTCAATTTCTCTCAGTGAGTCTGTTCTTTGTATATACAAAGGCTATTGATTTTTGTGCATTGATCTTGTATCCCGCTATGCTACTAAATTTGGCAATTAAGTCTAGCAGTCTTTTGAGTTTCTAGGATTTTCTATATAGAATATCATGCCATCAGCAAATAATGACAGTTTTCCTTTCCTATTTTTATTCTTTCTATTTCTTTCTCTTGCCTAATTGTTGTGGTTAATATTTTCAGCACTATATTGAACAGGAGTGGTGAGAATAGACATCCTGTCTTGTTCTTAATCTAAGTGTGAAAAGTTTCAGTTTTTGATGATATAGAATGATGCTGGCTGTTGGTTTCCCATAAATATAACTTTTATTAGTTTGAGATAGAGTCCATCTATTCCAATTTTCTGTAGGATTTGATCATGAATGAGTGTTGGGTTTTTTCAAACACTTTCTCTGCAACTATTAACATTTTCACATGGTTTCTGTCCTTGACTCCTTAATATATAGTGTATTACATTCATTTATTTACATATGTTGAACCATCCTTGCATCCTATGGATGAATCCATCTTAGTCAAGGTGTTTGATCTTTTTGATGACTCTCTGTATTCTGTTTGCCAGTATCTTATTGAGGGTTTTTGCATCATTGTTCATTAGAGAGATTGGCTTGTAGTTCTCTTTTTTGGTTGGATCTTTCTCTGCTTTTGGAATCAAGGCAATGGTTGCTTCCAGGAATGAATTGTGGTACTACTGCTTCCCTTTCGACTTCATTAAAAAGTTTGCGAAAGTAGTGACACTAACTCTTCTTTAAAAATTTGGCAGTGAAGCCATCAGGATCAGGGCTTTTCTTTGTAGGTAGGTTTTTTTTATTATATTTTAAATTTCAAAGACTGATATTGGAGTGTTTAACATTTTTATATCTTCTTCATTCAGCTTTGTAAGTTCATAAGTATCTAGGAATCTATCCATTTCTTCCACATTTTCCAACTTATTAGAATACCAGTTTTCAAAGTAAGTGTTTATTTTTCTCTACACTTCACTGGATCTGTGGTGTGTTCCCCCTTTTACATCCAATAGCATGTATTTGAACCTTTTTCTTCCCTTTTTGTGAGACTAAGGGTCTGTCAGTTTTGTTTATCCTTTCAAAGAAGTAACTCTTTCATTATATTATTATTTTCTATCATTCTCTTAGACTCCATTGCATTAATTCTCTTAGACTCCATTGCATTAATTTCTTCTCTGATCCTTATAATCTCCTCCCTAGTATGAGCTCTGGGTTTGTCTTGCTCCTCTTTTTCTTGTAGCTTAAGATTCAACATTAAATTTTTATTTGAGCTTGCTCTGTTTTCCTGGTATAGACGTTCACTGCTATGAATTTTCCTCATAGAATTGCTCTCATTGTGCCTCATAAATTTCTGGATGTTGTAGTGGAATTATCATTTAACTGTAAAAACTGTTTAATTTATTTAATTTTTTGTGTGACCCATTGGTTTCTCAGGAGGTTCTTGTTCAATTTCCATATGTTTGTGAGGATCTTGGAATTTCTTTTGATATTCAGCTCCAATTTCAAGGCGCTGTGGTCTGACAATATACAGAGGAAAACTTCAATTCCTTTTGCACTTACCTAAACCTGTTTTGTGAACTAGCATGTGGTCATGAGTTACACTTGTGACCATATGCCAAAATTTAGAATTAATCAGACATATGTTTATAGATACAGGTCTTTTAAAAATAGCAGCACCTAGGGTTATGGGAAAAAATGAGAAGTTGTGTCATATACTGGTACAAATTCTCATTGTTGAATGCAATCATGATGTGTATATGTAATGTACCAATAAAGATTTCAATTAAAAAAATAGCAGCACTACCCTTTGGGAATAAATGTTTACTGGGGAATTGGGGAGGTAGGGAGATAGGAGAGTAAAAGATTAAAAATAAGGTTAGAGAACCTATAAAGATCACACCGACCTTGATAACCTTATAGATGCTAGAGGATAACAGACGCAAAAGGGACAAATATAAGACAGAGCCAACTAAAAACTGCAGGATGACTAGAGACTTTGTACGCCCTATTATAATAATACAGAAAGAAGAATTGGGGGAGACTGAAACCCTTTTACTTCTAGGTAGTGATTCTGACTGGAGGATAAGAGGAATGAGGGCACAAGAGGAGAATATGAGTACCTAGTAACAGTGGGTAAATGGATTATTTTCCCTCTTCTGTAAAAGTGAGAGTAGTTGAGAGAAGTTGGAAAGATTCAGCAGCAGCAGAGTAGAGAGATGGAAACAAAACTTAGGTCACAGCAAAGAAAAAGAATAACAACAGTAACAACAAAGCAAAGCTAAGAACACTGCCTTAATGACCTGCAATGTGGATCTGTTGTCTCCTGTAGATAGTATGAGCAGTAGCACACAGATTGAAGTTGATTAGTCACAGGGAGACAACCATAATCTCTTGTCTAGGTTCTGAATATAATGCCTGAGTTGCTCCTGCACTCTTTAACTCTGCAAGATTCCAAGATCTTGGGGGTGGAACTGAGTCCATCTATTCTCCAATGGCTGTAGTCAACAGGATTCCTTCCCTCTTCCAATGAAAGTCTCTTTGATGGGGTGGACTGGGTGGAGGAACTATGTCTAGGTTCCAGTACAGCAGCCCCAGTTATTCAGTGTCCACAGATAAGCAGGTGGTGTCTTTGGAGGCTCTTCCCCATATAACAGTCGTGACCTGTTTGGCCTACCAGGAAATGGAGATACCAAGACCTTCTAGATTCACTCTGGTTGTAAAACAGCTGCAGGCCCAAGCACTGGTCAGTGGCACCTGGCTCCTTTGTTGTTGTGATTCAGAGTGACACTGTTACAGTGCCCTATGTGTAAGTCTATCTTCACAGGCCTCTCGACATACATGTTAATGAAAGTGCCGGATAAATTTTTCTGGTTGGATTTCTTTCTGATTTGGGGATCAGGATAATACTTCCTGGAATGGCTTTAAAAATTTACTTTGTCCCCAATTTCACTAAATACTTTGGTTTATATTGGTGTTAGAATTTCTCTAAAGTTCTTAGAGATTTTGACAGTGACTGTCATATACATGAACCTGTGAATTTCTTAATTTTCTATATGATTAAGTTCTTAAAGTAATTATTAATGATCTTCAGTATTATGGCACAATCTGTTGTAATTTTTGTCTTTAATATTTCTAATTGAATAGATGTAGGTCTATTTTTACCCCAGTTTTTGTTAAAATGCTAGGGCTTTGACCATTTTATTTCAATGAATGAGCTACTCAATTCATTAGATGTCTTTTTTAAAAATCTCTTTAATGGGTGAAATAATCAACACTTGAATTTTCAGACTTATCCACCAGGGTAAAGCTGAGTCCCAGGTTGAAACATTAAACCCTCCCCTTGAATGGAATCCAATCCCATGCATTTTCCTAAGATATAGTCGATTCCTTGATGATATCCTTTTTTTTAGAGTGAGATAAAATTTCAGTGTTATCTTGTTTTGCATTTCTCCAATGAGCACTGATATTGAATATTTTTATACATTTATTTTCTGTTTTTATTTCTGCATCTGGTGTCTATTTTAGATGCCCATTTTTGGATTGGCTTTTTAAAATTTGGAGGCCTTACCTAAAATATCAGTAACTAAAAGAAAAAAATGTTAGTCTTCAGTCTGAGGAGCAGCTGTTTGTTAAATTCTTTTTCCCATTTTGTGGATTGTCTCTGCACTCTGTTGATTTATTTTGTTCAAAACCTTTTTTTAAAAATTTGATGTGATCTCAGTTGTTGATTCTTTGTAATATTTTATGTATGACTGCTTTTTGTTCATAACATCTTTGTCTACACATGTATCTTCTAGAGTTTTCCCTAATCTATCTTTCAGCAAACTTTTCTTTTTGTATTTAGGTTGTTCATCTATTTCAAGTTTAATTTAGTGTATGGTGAAAAATTTTTTTGGCATGTTCGAAGCCAGTTTTCCCAGCCTCATTTATTAAATAAATTGTCATTTTTCAAGTTTATATGTTGTTCCTTTTGTCAAAGATAAGGTAGTTGGGGCCAGGGATTTAGCTCAGTGGTTCTGGCATCTGCCTCTCAAGTGCAAGGTCCCCAGTTCAAACCCCAGTACTACATATCATAATTCTAGGTGTGGTGGCTCATGCTTATAATTCCAACACTCAGGATGCAGAGGCAGGAGGATTACTTTGAGTTCAAGGCTAGCCTGGGCTACATAGTGGGCTCAGGACCAGCCTGAACTGCAAAGCAGGACCTTATCTCAAAAAAGTTAAAAAAAAATAAAGTAACTGACTGTAGGTCTCTACTGGTTCCATAAGAATTTTAGTATTCTCTACTACTATGTGATATGCTTTTGGTATTTTGATTTGGTCCACATTATATCTGTACATGAGTTTTGGAAGCACAGGTATTTTCACAATATTGCTTCTGCCTATTCAAGAACAAGGGATATCTTTCCATTTTCTGATATCTTCAATATACTTTTTCAGAATACTATAATTTTCAATGTATAGGTCTTTCACTTTGTTAGATTAATTATTTATTTCATTTTTTATTATGTTATTATAAAAGATAGGTTTCTCTAATTTGTCTATTTGTGTACAGGAACAATATTGATTTTTTAAAATTATCTTTATTGGTACATTAAATATACACATGATGATTGCACTCCATAATGGGGATTTGTAATAGTATAAGACACAACTTAATTCTCATTTTTTCCCATAGCCCCACCCACCCTACCACCCCCCCATATATATAAAATTTCTTTCCTTACTTTTTTGTTACAATCTCAACATTGTCCCCTTTCATCTTATTTTACATTGAGCATTTTCTATTTCACAATATATAACATACAGTGCTAGGACTCATTTACATCTTCATTTTCTCATACCAGAGAAAAGATGCGATATGTATCTATCTGTGACCTATTTATTTCACTTATGAGGATATCCTCAAGTTATGTCCATTTAAGTAGAAATGATTCAAACTTATCATTTTTTATGGCAGAGTAGTACTCCATTCTGTAGAAGAACCACAGC
>PVIR01026904.1:0-23284 GCA_004026965.1 Petromus typicus | reverse complement strand
TGCCTCTTTCCTTCACTGAAATATTAGTAACACCTTTTTGTCTGCTAAAGCCTGTCTTCATTCCATTTCTGTCATTTTAGAGGGTTCTTTTTAAGAGAGACAACTTGCTTCCCCTGCTAGATAAATACACGTAACAATTAAAAGATTCATATCACAGTGACATTTGTCCATCCATGTTCATAACAGCTCAGTTTGTGACGGCTAAATCTTGGAAACAACCCAAATGCCTATCAACTGGAGACTGGATAAAGAAGATGTGGTTCTTTTATGGAATGGAGTATTACTCTGCCATAAAAATGATAAGCTTGAGTCATTTATACTCAAATGGATGTACCTTAAGGACATACTTATAAGTGCAATAAATAGGTCACAGCTGTGTAAATACTGTATCTTTTCCCTGGTATGAGAAACTGAAGATATAAATGAGTTGTAGAGTGTATGAAAGATATTGTGAAATAGAAAATATTCAAATGGTAAAAGGGGATAGGGATATATAACATGGGGGGTGCGATGGTAAAAAAGGAAACAAAGCTTATGTATATAGAGCATGGGGGTGGTAGGATGGTCAGGGGAGTGGGAAAAAATGAGAAGTCATATTCTGGTACAAATTTTTAAAGTTTATTGTGAGATATATATATATACCAATAAAATCAATTAATTAAAAGAGATAACAGGGCCGGGGAGTTAGCTCAGTGGTTCCAGCACCTGTCTCGCAAGCGCAAGGACCTGCGTTCGATTCCCCGGTAACCACATAACAATACTGGGTGTGGAGACCCACACCCAGCAGCAACCAGTACCATATACCACAGTGCCAGGCATGGTGGCTCACGCCTGTAATCCCAGCACTCGGGAGGCAGAGGCAGGAGGATTGTGATGTGAGTTGGAGGCTGAGCTCAGGGCCAGCCTGAACCACAAAGCGAGACCCTGTCTCCAAAAACCTTAAAAAAAAAAAAAAAAAAAAAAAGAGATAACACTACCATTGGCCCAAAGCTTTGTATTAAATGTAAATCTTTAACATTTTTTAAATCAAAAGGAAGTACATTGAAGTGTTACTTTTACTTTTAAAGCAGAGTTTCATATCTCCCCAAATTTTCTCTTTCTTGATAAAAATTTTATGAGATAAAATCATGAGAAATTACTATTGTGGTATCTGGGCCAAGGCACATTGAAAGCGTGAGCAGACACTACTGAGTAATCCATTACCATTCACAATATTGTGCTCTTCTAGGCAGGATTATGTGGAAAATGCCCCTTTAAGTTTGAATTCTCCTTAAAATTAGGTGCCAGTCATTAGGCAGCAGGAGAGGTGGAATAGAGCTAGCCAGGTTAACTGCAAGGCCTTGGGGACTCTACTTATGATCCTAATAGTCCAGTTTTTTACATAGCAGGATAAAGTCAAGAGTCACCTGTCCACTTAAGTGACTAAAAAACAGTTTGTATTATTAATGAAGGAAGGCCCAAACAGGATGTTATCTGTTAAATTTCCAGCTCCTTTTGGTGCTTCTAGAGATCTGAGCATTGAGAGAGCCTCAGTTTTTAGCTCTCTATGATCCTGTTTCACTCTGTAACCTACCTCTGGCCCCTGGCCATACCAAATAGCCTACAGTTCCCCAGATGTTCTACCAGTTCTCCAAAGCCTTCTTAGCCTCCACAGCTAGATGCTCTTCTCTGTGTTCACACACTGTTCTGTACTCACCTCAGGCAAGGTAAATGTCTTGATTTCTAGTACACAGCTTACATGTTTTTCACCCCCCTTGACAGTGTATGCTGTCACTTGATTGTCCTGGCTGGGTTTTATGTATTTATTTAATCTCTGAAACTATGTTAAGTATTCAGTTAGGCGTTTGTTGTTGTAAGTATGATTCCTTGATACTTGGAATGAGTTTTTAAAATTCTTTAAAGGTGATACTAGACCTTGAGGAAGAAAGGCAGAGGCATGCCCAGGACACAGCTGAAGGAGATGATGTCACCTACATGCTAGAGAAGGAGAGAGAGAGGCTGACTCAACAGGTAATTAAGCTGGAGGGAATCTCAGCAGGATGTGCCTAGAGTGGCCATTTCTCAGGGGTTATCGTGCAGGATATTGATTGGAGTTGCTAAAAAAATGGCTTTGTGGTCAAACAAGCCTGGGAACTACTGGATTAAACAATGTTAAATGGAAAAGTTTCTGAGTTTAAATTTGTTAGAACTTTTAGTATGCAAAATAACATTGTGAGCCTTCAAGAGCAAGACAGAATATTCCATATCTAGCAAACCTATATTTTCATAGTTTTTTGAACATAGATCATTCATTGTGGGATTATCATTCAGTAGAACAGAGTTCAGGGAATGCTAATTTAGAGTTGCAGCTTGCAGACTTTTTTTCCACTTTGGACCCCAGTAAGAAATGCATTACATATCTCTGAAACCAAACTCTCTCCTCAGGAAGGGAAACATAACCCTGACTGCCTGCAGTATACACTGACTTTCTCTCCCTCTCTTCCCTTTCTCTCCTGTCCCTCTCCTCTCTCTTCTCTGTCTCTGTCTCACTCCCTCCCTTCCTCCCTCCCGCCTTCCACACACACACACACACACACACACACACACACACACATAGCTCTGGTCATGGCTTTCTAAAGAGGTTTCCTCATCCATTAATGGATCTCATAGTGTAAAAAACACTGCCTGACATTGTTCCTTCAACCATTTCCTCTCATTTAGAGTCTGTGTACAGTACACGGGGATGGGAAGACAAAACAGACTACATTTGTGTAAAGAATATAATTCCAATGTGGCTGTTTATTCATCTTTGAGACCAGAGAAGCTTATTGCTGAAACTTAAGATTTTATTTTGAGCAGCATTCACCACAAAATCTGGCTTTTATAGTTTTCTGTTTTGATTGGTTCTGTGTACTCCTCACATACCTAAAACACAGTGATGCATCACATTCCTACTAGTCACCCCGAGAGCACTGAGAACGAGAAATACCTCCCGAGTCATCAGAGCATTAAGTTACAGTTGTGCCGTTCTCATTATTCAGAAGTACTGAGCTGGGCTGTAACTCAGGGATAGGGAACTTGCTAGCATGCGCAAGACCTTGGGTTCAATCCCTAGCCCTGCAAAAAAGAAAACGAATACAAAGCTAAGCCCCATGGTGTACATGATAATCCCAGATAGCTGAAAGCAGCTAGCCAGGACACTCTACTTGATCTTAGTTTTTCAAGGTTTATCTTTGTTCTGTTAAGCTAATCAAGATATGTGGTGACGTGTCTTTCTAGTTGGAATTTGAAAAGTCTCAAGTGAAGAAGTTTGAAAAAGAGCAAAAAAAGCTCTCTAGTCAATTGGAAGAGGAGCGCTCTCGCCACAAGCAGCTGTCATCCATGCTGGTGCTGGAGTGCAAGAAAGCGACCAGTAAGGCAGCCGAGGAAGGACAGAAGGCAGGGGAGCTGAGCCTGAAACTGGAGAAGGAGAAGAGCCGGGCAAGTAAACTGGAGGAAGAGCTGGCAGCAGAGAGGAAGCGAGGCCTGCAGACTGAGGCCCAGGTAGAAAAGCAGTTGTCTGAGTTTGACATCGAAAGGGAACAACTACGAGCAAAACTGAACCGAGAAGAGAACCGGACAAAAACTCTGAAAGAAGAGGTGGAAAATTTGAAGAAGATAGTGAAGAGTCTAGAGGCCTCCCACCAGCACAGTAGCACTGATGGCCAACCAAAGGCACCAGCAGCCACGTCCCGAGGCACGGAGACCGAGCCTCCCACACGAGTGTCCGTGTTGTGCCAAACAGAGAGTGTTCCGACAGAAAGAATCCATGGAAGCAGCATAGCCAAGGTGACCAGCACTGGGGTGCCTGGTCCCAGCACTCCCGCTTACTCCTATGCGAAAACCAATGGCCATTGTGATCCAGAGATACAAGCTACCAGGGAGTTGATTGCAGGCAGCAGTGTAGAAAACCAAGTGCCTCCACCAGAGAAAGCTGTCACACTGGCCCAGGAGAAACCAGTGGAAAATGGCGGGTATCAGGTGGCAGCTGAGACTCCAGGCCCAGTGCCTAGTCACCTCCCTTCCAGTGGGAGCTCACCATCTCCCAGCAGCACAGCCTCCTCCTCTCTCACATCCTCTCCTTGCTCTTCACCAGTACTAACTAAGCGCTTACTAGGGGCATCAGCTAGCAGCCCCGGCTACCAGTCATCCTACCAGGTAGGAATCAACCAGCGGTTCCATGCAGCTCGACACAAATTTCAGTCCCAGGCAGATCAGGACCAACAAGCCAGTGGTCTGCAGAGCCCTCCATCCAGGGATCTGTCTCCCACCCTCTTAGACAACTCTGCTGCCAAGCAGCTGGCCCGAAACACAGTCACTCAGGTGCTTTCCAGATTCACTAGCCAAGGGCCAATCAAGCCTGTCTCTCCCAACAGCTCTCCCTTTGGCACAGACTATCGAAATCTGGCCAACACTGCCAACCCAAGAGGTGACACTAGCCATTCACCTACTCCAGGGAAAGTGTCCAGTCCTCTGAGCCCCCTGTCTCCAGGAATCAAATCCCCTACCATCCCAAGAGCTGAGAGAGGAAACCCTCCACCTATCCCACCAAAAAAACCTGGCCTCACCCCTTCTACATCGACTGCCATTCCACTGACCAAAACTCATTCCCAAGCATCCGCTCTGACCAGCACAGAAGACCTTGCCAACAGCTGCTCCTCCAATGCGATGGTGGCCAATGGCAAGGACATCGAGATACTTTTGCCTACCAGCAGCTAGTTCCTAAGGGAGAATCTCCACACCTGACATTCCATCCAGTTTTGTCCAAGAATGCAGAATGAGACCATTGAGTCAGATTATGTTATTTATTTTAATAGTAGCTGTAACCATCTGTATAATACAGTTAGTGTATTTTGCCATTTTGTATTTTTCTAAGTAGAAACTGAGTAGTTTGGATTTTTATGGCTCACATCTTTGTACTGCATCTAGAAGGGCACCTCAAAGACATCTCAAGCTCAGCAGTCACTGTCTTGTGGTGGAGAGAGCTAATTGAGCACCAGGTGGTGATCTGCATTCTATTTTGGGACTAGATTTATTCAACACTCATTTTGAATAATGCAGAGTATTTCATCCAGATTTTTATTCCAGATGAACATGTTTTAAAAGTGCCTGAAATAAGACTGCCATGTGAATGTGATTCTGCAGCAAAAACAAACATGGGTCATATAATCGCAGAAAATGAGATCCTATCTGAATTCTGAATGTTAAAAACCAACATGGCTTTTATTCCTCTTTTACAGTTTTTAATACATGCTTTGTGTTCTGAAACAAGGCTACATAATTAGAATGGGAATCCTTATGATGGGTATGAACCCTCCATAAAGCTGAGCTTTATAGAGCCCTTGAGAAACTCTTGAGCACTAAGCAATTGGGGTGCTGATTTTCTTGTACGTGTAAAAAATTAAGTCATTCCCAGTTTCCAGCAGAATGAAATTGCATCTCCATTCAAAACTGTATTCAAGTATCTACTGTTGTGAAAGGAACTTCTGATTGCTTTTACTTGAATAGGAAATGGTTGCTCATTCTGTATAAGCTTTGCAACAGGATGACATCTGTAATCAAAAAAGCAATAACTTAAAATTGACTCTTTATAATATTGTAAGTGAGAATTATACAAGTTTTATCAGATTTTTACATTTATTCTCCAAGCTGCCAGCACTTGTCGATATCTGTGGAACCAAATTAACTTTGGCCTAATTGGCAGTGTCCATATTTCTGTATAATACATACCCCTTTTGTGTGTTTAACCTATACTTAAACACATAACTATTAGTGTGATTATATCTTTGGAGTTTGCAGTGTAGCGTAAAGGACAAGTAGAATTGCACACTAAGATTACCTACCAAAGCAACTAGATATGACTGGGACCCAATCTAGCCAAGAAGGACTCTTGTCTGTGGGGAAGTGGGAAAATTCCAAAGAAAGTTCGAGACTACAGCATCTTAAAAAAAAAAATAAATACAGCTAACCTAACACTGCTAGCACAAAACTCAGCTGGTCAGAATGAAGCAGATCACTCCCTCGAGTGGTATCAAATAACTTAAGAGAGGTAGGGGCTGTACAGTCTGAAGCACGCAGTCATCAGCCCCTCCTGCTGTGCACAAATGCTAGACCAGGCCTACCAGCTCTGCAAGATTTTATAATATCCAGATTTTCATGAGAAACATCCTCATTTTTTAAATATTTAGAACTAATTCAAAAAAATTTTAAGCACTCCTGTTTAAACACTTCTTCAGCTGGATTTAGTTTGCAAGCTGCCAAGTTATAACTGCCTTCATTCTAAAACTTTTTTCATTTCAGTCATGGTGAGTTTCTACAGACAGAAACCTCCAGACTTTGCAGATGTGTAGGTTAATGTACATGATCAAGTGCATGGAATATTACTCTCCCACTCTTCCAACCAGGGCTCTTACAGCCAGCTCAGGTGCAGTGGTTATGTGATTATGATTTTTTAATTCACAGAGAGAGAGTGCCCTTGGTATTTTCACATACATTCCCCTAACTGTTGTCTATCCAGTAGCTCCTGACCAGCTGTTGTCTTGTTTCCTTTTAATCCAGTAGAAATTGATGAGCGAAAGGCAGGTGGTAGAAATTGATGTATATAGTCACAGGGGAATATATTAAAGACTGTAGCTCATAATTTGATTAAAGGCAAGAATTTAAATGCTACAGAATGATGCAGGAGGCGTCTGAGATAGTCCAAAGCAATCATGCACTGAACTTACTCCCATTGCATGGCCAGTGATGCGGTTCTAAAGAGGGAAGCTTAAGCCAGCGCGTTATTACCTTTCTTGCTTTAAATGGTAATCTTAAAAGTTGCATTGTGCTCTTCCTTTGTTCAGGAATACATATATATAGAGAGAGATACTATAAGGAAGTTTTATTTCTTAGGAAGTGCACTGCAAAATGTATTTCTTTTACAATGTAATATGGGGGTGGGATATGCAAAAGAAATGTGTATTTTTGCTAGTTGCCTATCTTCTGAGATAAATAAGCACAATCCCTGGGTGAATCCAATAATTAAGTTAGGTATTATACCTTAGTATTTAAGTTTGCTATAGATGATGTGTGTCTGTGTGTGTGTCTGTGTGTGTGTGTGCGCGTGCACTAAAAGTTCCACAGTTCACAATTTTGGTATTAACCTATCTAAAAAGGCAGTGTTACTGGTCAGCAGATTTTAATGATGTGTGACATATATGCATTAACTAGTCCTTACCATGTGTAAAGCCAAATGTACCATGCAGAAATCTTCATTTTTATAGCAGATTACATTAAAACAAGTTAAATTATACTGTCTGAGGAAAAGTAGTCTTATTTGTACAAGATGAATTTTGTATAATTTGGGCATATTTTTGATGTACAGGGAGGACTTGATCAGCTTTGAAAAAACAAATGAAGTCAACACACCCATCCAGTTAGACCTCATAAGGAACTGGGACACTGGTTTTATTTAGAACCATATTCACAATAATACAGTGTATAATTTTTTTTTTTTTTTTTGAGACAGGGTCTCGCTTTGTAGTAGTTCAGGATGGCCCTGAGCTCAGCCTCAAACTTACACCACAGCAATCCTCCTGCCTCTGCCACCAGAGTGCTGGGATTACAGGCGTGAGCCACCACACCCGGCACTGTGGTATGTGGTACTGGTTGCTGCTGGGCGTGAGTCTCCACGCCCAGTATTGTATGTGGTTACCGGGATGCACCCAGACAGGCGCCGGAACCACTGAGCTAAATCCCCAGCCCCAGTGTATAATTTTTTAAAACATGGAAATTGGATCAGCTTTCCCATCACTGAGATATAATACCCAATGGTAGCAGTTTAAGGGAAAGTTTTAATATGGTTCACAGTTTCAAGTGATTCAGTTCAGGATATCCCAAGGCAGAAGAGTGGCAGAGCAAAGAAGCTGAAGTTGACAGTGGCTCGGAAACAGAGCAGGTCCCTGAACAGAGCCAGAAAAGAGGAGGTGAGAAGCCACATAGAGATCTCTAATTTCATACATCCACACCACAGGTACACCCAGTAGTGTTTTCCTAACCCTCTGGGTATTCCACCATCCAGCCTAGTTGGGCCCTAGTCTGGGCCTTTTGAAAGTCTTAGAAGAGCTATTTTCAGGGGCCGGGAAGTTAGCTCAGTGGTTCCGGCGCCTGTCTTGAAAGTACAAGGACCCAGGTTCGATTCCCCGGTAACCACATACCATACTGGGCGTGGAGACTCACACCCAGCAGCAACTAGTACCACATACCACAGTGCCAGGCGCGGTGGCTCACGCCTGTAATCCCAGCACTCGGGAGGCAGAGGCAGGAGGATTGCTGTGATGTGAGTTGGAGGCTGAGCTCAGGGCCAGTCTGAACCACAAAGCAAGAGCCTGTCTAAAAAAACCTTAAAAAAGAAGAGCTATTTTGCCAGGAAAATATACCTGTAATCAATGACCTCACAAAGACCTGAAGCCATCTATGACTTGTGTACTCCAGTTTAAGAATCCCTGACCATGCCGGGCACAATGGCGCACACCTCTAATCCCAGCACTCAGGAGGCTGATGCAGGAGGATCACTGTGAATTCAAGGCCAGTCTGAAGTACAGAGGGAGACCCTGTCTCCAAAAAAAAAAAAAAGCTTGATCTGACTCTGCTTTCTCTTCAGAAATGACTGTCCCATGTTTGCTTGTTTAGTGCATTGCTGCTGTGTTGTGTGCGATGCAAGTTGTAGCCACTTAGAAGCACTTAAAAATTCTTTGATGTACAAAAGATCTTCAGACAGTCTGACTGTTTACATATCTCAAGTTTCTAGCATTTAGCCAGTTAATGATCTGTATATCCGGTTTCCCAGGACAGACTCAGTGCTGTATCCCTGCTGGGGGGGTGGGGAGGGGACTGTTAAAAGAGTGCTTCTGGTGCAGCATCTTTGACAGAGAATTTCAAATGTCTTAAAATGCCTGCAAAATGGGAGTGTGAGCTGGACGTGGTGGCACATACCTGCCGCCCCAGGACCTGGGAGATGAAGCCAGAGAGTTAAGAGTTCGGGGTGACCCTGGGCTACCTGGGAGACCCAGTCTCAAAAACCAAAACTTAAGTGTGTGGGGCTGGGATGCAGCGAGTCCGTGCCTGCCTCTCCTACGCACGGCCCTCCACCCACGGAGTCATGAAGGAAAATAAACACGTGTTTGCACGATGAGCGGAAGTGGCAGTGAGCATTTGCTTCACAGGAGTACTTTGTACGGGGGGCCGGTACTGGGGACTGAAGCCTAGGCCTTCAGGGTGCATTACTACATCCCCAGCCCTCATATTTTGAGACAAAGTCTTGCTAAGTTGCTAATTATTCAAGCAAGGCTTTAAACTTGGAATTCCTCCTGTCTCAGCCTCCCAGAGTGCTAGGATTATGAGCATGTGCCACCACAAGCTGGTCACATTTGGAGTGTTTCAGAGACTTCATTTGTCTTTCTACAGTTTATTTGCCTGTGACCTAAGGAGATGTCGTAAGCATCTGAAACTAATGTGCCAGAATGTCAACGATACTGAGAGTCAACAGTGCTTACCTGCTGGCTATTAGGACCAGCATACTGCAAGGTGTATTATTCCCAGTGCACTGATGAGATGGGCAGGGACACAAGGTTTGTAAGTGACAGACCAGCCTTTGGGACCTCAGCCAATCCTGAGGCAAGTTGCTTCTTACGATCTGCATTCCAATCCCAAAGCTTTCCCTTTCCACACAGCCCATATAGGTTCTGTATAAACAGTGCCTTCCTTGCCCAGGATTTATAGAAATATTCTTCACGCTAGGTCCAATTGGACATTATCCAACTGCTACACAGTCTAGCTGCTGGTAGTTGTAGGAAACATGTCTTGGAACTTTTCATAAGGCTCAATAAGTCCTTTTAATATGTCAGTCTTAATAGCTTCAGTTTAACATAGTTAAAAGACAAAATTGTATCAAATTTAATTGGCTTTATTTTCAGTTGTAAAGGTAGGCAACACTTCATCCTATAAAAGAGAATAAATGGTTCCAAAGAGCCAAGCAGAGGACAAAGAACAGGGATTTAGTCATTTCAAAGTGACTGTCTTTGTAAGGCAGGGACAGGGAGGCAATAATAGGAAATAATTGATTAATTTCAGCTCACTCTTTTTGGAAGGAATAAATGAAAGAAATTATGCCGCTGAAACTAGGCCAATTGGCACAGGCCTAGCAGCACATTCCTCTGTTTCCAGCACTCAGGAGGCTGAGGCAGGGGGCTTGTGAGTTTGAGGCTAACCTGGGCTATGACAACAAGACTTTATCTCAACAAAATACCAAACAAATAAGTAGAAGTTTTGTTTTTGTTTTTGGTACTGCATGTTAAACCCAGGGATACTTTAACACTGAGCTACATCCCCAGACATTTTCTTTTTATTTATGTGTATCTTTTGAGACTAGGTCTTGCTAAGTTGCCCCTGGTTGGCCTTAAATACTTGTGATCTTCCTGTTTCAGCGCCTGAGTAGCTGGGATTACGAACATGTGCCACCATGCCTATGTGCGGTTTCGTTTGTTTGTTTGTTTTGGTGGGAGGGGGTGTTCTTTTCCTGAGACAAGTTCTTACCTAGTTGCACAGGCTGATCTTGAATTGATCCTCCATCTCTGACATCCAAGAAACAGATAATAGACCTGTATCACCACACCCGGCAACAAACATGTCATCTCTCTCAAAAGTACAGCCTCCCTGTGTTTGCTTTATGATTCAGCTGCCTTGTGTTGGTCTGAAGATGAGGTCACAGACAGGTAGCAAGAGTCCCCCAGAGCTCAGTTCTGTTGAAGGAGACACCCGGGCCCCAGCGTGTGGTTTCTGCCAGGTGCAGGGCTGGTGTAAGTAGGAGCTCCTGGGCTACAGCTCTCGAGAGCACTCCCTGGTCATCTGCAGGGAAGACAGGAACTAAGAGGCAGTGGAGAGAGAAACGTCACCCACGGGTGTCTCCTGCCCATTGCCCTTCCTCACACCCTTTAAATTTCTATAGGCAAGAGAGGTAGACAAACATTATGCTTTGAGAAGCGTCAAATCAGCCCTTCTGTGACACCTGCAAGTGACATGCGTCCTCAGAGGGATGTGAAAGCAACTCCTGCTCTTCTCTCCCAAGCGTTAGTGTTAGTTCTGCTGGAGACAAGAGAGCAAAAGTGTCCTGTGACCGTCCACAGTACTGCTAAGTGCTCGACACCGAAAACTCCAGGGAAAGTCAAATCCAGACCCGCCTCACCCATGATCTGATGAGAGTCCTACTCTGGCTGGGCACGCAGCTCAGTGGTAGAGTGTGTGCCGAGCATATGTGAGGCTGTGGTGTGAAAATTCCTTCTCAGTGTGGCCAAGGCTCGCTCTGATGTGTCGCCAGGTCGCTCAGAGATGAAGGACACATTTCCCTAGGGCTAGGGAATGCTGCCGGTAACCCTCCCTCAGCTACGGCCCCTCAGGAGCTGTCGCGCCTAAAAGAGCGACTAAGTCCCAGCTCCCGCCACACACAGCTCATATCCCAAGATGGATCAGAATTTATATCAGTCCCCTTGTCCCGAATGGTGAGAACTGAAGGGCTGTCCCAGCTTTAGGACGGTCCCTCCCATGGGCCTCCTGCCCCCAGTCTCCCCTGGAGTCTGCTGTGTTTCCTTTGCTCACAGGTCTTCTGGGGGAGGCAGAGTGGCTCTTCTGAGTTTATGTGGTACCTGGCTCCGTGTCATGCGTTTTACATGTGTGACTTCATTTGATCTGGACAGCTGCTAACAATGCTTGGTACAGCTCTGGTAGGGTTTGGAGGTCCAGGGCACGTGTGCACACGTGCACACTCACACACACATGCACGCACACACACACACGCGCAGACTGCCTGTGCTGGACCAAGATCTGCTGAGACACAATAAATTGTCCAAAGCCCTGTGACAGCGGGCCTGAAATTCCGAGCCAGCTGGGAGTCAAGTCCTTGTCCAGGTGGCTTTCAAGGCCACATTCCTTCTGTGATCACACTAGTTTCAGAACAGTAACAAGGGCAAGGGATGTTGCTCAGTGCTAGGGCATGTGCTTAGCATGGGTACTACAAACAGGAACCCTGGACGTGGGGCAGCTACATAGCTTACAGTCAGTCAAGCACCTGTGTAGAAATCTGCTGGTTGGCTAGGCAGCTTTGAGACCGTCAGCCAGAACAGGACCCTGAAGGAACTGGGTTTCGGTGCCGAGCTTCAACTCCCAGGTCAGTCTGTGTGCTTCAGCACACTGCTGCTCCTCCCTGCTGCTCCGTCGGGCTCTCCTGCCTCCTCTCATCTGCCTCTGCAAGATCTGGCTTTGATCTTGGTCACCTGGCTGCCCTGAATTCCAGGCCTTGTCCTCTCCTAGGCCTTGGGCTAACTGCCACACTTGTTGCCACAAAAATCCTGTCCTCACATTGCTGAACAGGTTTGACAGCTAGGGTTAGGGTGGGAGCGAGGCGGATGGCAGTTCTTTTGTACTGGGCGCTTTTCCTACGGGTGCCTTACGCCCAGAGTCGCGGGCAGCTGTCCTGTGGCAGGAGGGGCAGCTGACTGAGGAGCGGTGCCTCCTTGGCTGCTGTGTCCACTACGGTGCAAACCCACATCTGCCCAGGGAATGGCCTCTGCATTCCCTCTCCTTCCCAGGCAGTGCCTCCTCTCGCCTGCCGCCCATCACCCCCAGTCAAAGCCCTGCCGGACAGGGGTGCCTCAGAACACGCAGAGTATCCTCAGAAAACCTCTGCCCCAAAGGGACTCAGGGTGGCGGGTGGCTTGGGGGTGGTGACAAAGCACACACAGGCCCCTCTTCATCCCTCGCATGTTTTCCCTCCCGAGTCCTGGTGAGTCAGCACCACAGGGCCACACACAAGGCTCCCATTCAGGGCTCGGTTTCCTTCTGCTCTAACCCAGACCTTGGCCTCTCGTGCTTCTTCCTTCTCTGTGTGGGCCTTATTCTCGCCATGGGAAAGCTCTGCTACCCTGCTCAGCGCCGCCTCCTTTGCCCCACCTCCTCCCCCACATGCACACACCCGCATTCCTCATCTTTGCCATCTTTGCCTTCCGGGGTTGGCGATCCCAGCTGGCTACAAGACAGAAATGTCGCGCCATTAAATCCTCATCTGCTTACTCCTCAGGTATCTGTTGCTGCTGGCTCCGCGCATCCCTGAGCTAGGATGACGAGGTCACTGTGCCCTCGCTTATTCTACACATGCTCATGAAGTGCTGACTGCGCGTAGCACATCATGCTAAGGGCCAGAATGTATACTCTGATGGTATGGCAAGTCTGATGGGGGTGACATCGTGCGATAGGATCAGGCAGTACCTAGCAGGTGTCCCAAGTCGGTGGTAGGGTTCCAAGTGCTCAAAAGGTTCCAGAGAGCAAAAAAATTCTTGAGTCTAGAGATTTACGAAGCACTTGATTTAAATAAACGAGGGTGAAGGTCTTGGTTTGCACCACTAAGGGTATGTGTGTCCACACTCTGCACACAGCTAGGGACACGGACTTACTCAGGCAGCGAAAATCAAGAGATTTCTCACTCTCTGGCCCTGGGCAAGTGAACTAGCTTCTTCAGGCCTCTATCTCGGCATCGGTAAGACAGCATTCGAAACTCCCCCTTAGGGTTTTGTTCGTAACCCATAGAAAGTCTTGGACAGATTATCTGTCCTCTGTGCTTGGGGAAAGGGAGGATATACTGCTTTCTTATTGATTGGAAGGTGCCCAACCGGTTCTCCCAATCCTCCCGCGGGCAGCTCCGCCCTTCTTTCTGAAAGCTGAGTTACTCGCGCCCCCTGGCGGTCCACACGGTGTAGCCGTCTCCCGACCTAGGACCTAGGTCTGGCCTCACACCCATGTCCTGGGGGGAAAAGCCGAGCCTGTGGCCCGCACGCTCCAGAGCCCCTGGAGCAGG
The DNA here is from genome assembly GCA_004026965.1 of Petromus typicus. NCBI lineage: Eukaryota > Metazoa > Chordata > Mammalia > Rodentia > Petromuridae > Petromus > Petromus typicus. The sequence goes on along the minus strand of PVIR01026904.1, from coordinate 9,384 downwards.
CATCGTGCCTTACCTCTAAAGAGAAAAGAATAACAAAAACCACCTCACGGGACTGTTGTGAGCCTTAAATGAGCAAATGTAAGAATTAAAACTAGTCCCTAACGTTAAGTAGGCACAGACTGACACATGGTTGACGCTCAGAGGCTGCTAAAGAGGGGCCAGGATGTCCATCAGCATTTATCTACTTGTCCAGTTAATTATGTCTCAAAAATGTCTTGTTTTTCTGTATTGTCAGGGCTGTAAAATGCAATACTCTTCATGAGCCAAGTGAGAGCCAGCATTCCGGGAAGAAAACAAAGGAAGTGCATTCACCCACACACCCGTGCCACAGTTCATATCAGGTGCCAGACACTGACCTAAGCATCGGGATGGAGAAATGAGTTACAGTCCTGAGGGCTGTAGATGTTAGGGGGAGAGATGAATAGGAAATACAGCATTATTTATTACAATATAGCATTATTGATTATAATAAGTAGAAATAAGTACTTCTGAGGCTGGGCTACATAGCAAGGCCTTGTCTCAAAAAACAAAGCAAAACTAGCAATAAGCAGTAACTACACACTTAACTCCAGATGGAGTCAACAGGGTACTCATTGAAGAAATGACATTTGTCCTGGGCTTTTTAAAAATGTATTTTTATCAGTGCCTATTTTATAGAATATTGAGTTTCAACATGGTATTTTTATACATACACAATCCTGGTCTTGAAGGAAGAGTAGATCGCCCAGGTGAAGAACACACAAAGGAACGCACAGTGGCACATCTCCATAACCCCAGCACTCGAACACTGAGGCAGGATTGCAAGTTCTAGCCCAGCCTGGGTAACTTAGCTAGACTATGTCTCAAATATAAAAAGGGCTGACATGTAGCTTAGTGCAAATCCCCTGGGTTCAACCTCAGAGAGACAGCAGGGGAGGGGAGAGGAGGAGGGGGGAAGGAGAAAGGAAAAAAGGGAGGGGGAGGGGAGTGAGGAATCCAGATAATAACACGCTGTGAAACTCTAAATTCAGTCCCTCATTTGGAACACGTGCACGTGCACACATACACAAGCACACGAAGAGTAGCATGTACAGGGCACAGTGTCACCGATGGGCATGGTATGGTATTTCCAGAGAGAAGTCTGGAATGAGAGTATGAATCCAGAGAGGTACACTGGAGCAAGGAGGAGCCCAGGAAAAGCGTCAGGACTCTCTGGGGGGACTCTGGGAGCCTGAACCCAGGGGGTGCTGCGGGCAGCACTCTTACCATGAAGTCAGTGAGGTTTAGTTTGACCAAGGCCTGGGACAGCCCCTTTCCGGTCCCCAAAGTTACCCAAACAACATGGAACCATATATCCTTATAAACTCTGCAATGATAAGACAGACATCTTCACTTCTCCCAGTTAATGCTGTCTCTTTCCACTCTCCACCCGACAGCACATCTTCACCTGGTGGGGTAGCCTTCGAGCAGGGGCCACAAACATTTTTGGAATTCAGATAAAGTTAAATTGAGTAGGGGACTTTTGGGCGAGATATTTTTACTGTTTGTTTTATTTATTTTTTGGTGCTAGAGATTGAACCCAGGGTCATGGCACAATAAGCCCCTGCTTTACAAGTGAGCTATTCCCCTGGCCGGGGAATATTTTTAAGTTAAATATACTTCTGTGGTTCATAGTCACTGCCACAGAGAGCTGAGCTTGTGCTAGCAATGCCAGTGTAGGGATGGCTCCTAGGGGCATTTCTGTCACTCACTGTGCTGCCTCACCTGACTAGTGATCCAAAGAAGCTGTGTCAAAGACTAAATTTTACATTTTATCCTACCTGGCACTGAAAGTAAAATGAAAATGGAGGCGAGATAAGTTTTTAAATGTGAGGAGCCAGAACTGGTCCATGGAAAACTGTTCCAGTTGTCAGATAGGTAGCTATAAGTAGCAAGTTAATTTCTCAATAATGCCTACCCCAAATTTCTCTGGTCAGGAAAATAGTAATGTTTTATGCACAGTTACAAATGCACCGTACATACAAAAACATAATCAAAGAGTATGGAGTCCAAAAATACGTTTGTATTTTTTTTTTGGGGGGGGGGCCTAATTTCAGAAAACCAGCTTCTGACCAAGATAAAATAACAGGATCTGGGTTCATTCTCCTACCTAAAACAACTAAACATTGAGAAAACTACCTGAACAATACTTTTCAAAACATTAAACAACAAAGAACAAAGTAAGTTCTCTACTTGCCCTGACAGGAAGAAAGAGCCAGGAACACCCTAGTGATTTCCTTGCACTTAGGAGATGCAGATGGCAGTGTGAGGAGGGGAAAGTACTGGAGGTGCAAAAGCTTCAGTGAGCGACCATCAGAGATCGTCAGAGACCATCCCTGTAGTCTTGCCCTGGGTGCTAATCAGCGTATGAAACGAGGAAACTACCCAAAAGAGAAGCAGCCAAGAGGATTAGTGGAGTTTCATGAAACTAAGGGTAGTTTCTGTTATCATAGTCAGAATGAAAAATCTCATCATTTATAATACATTGTCCCAGAGAAGGCCAAAATCAGTCCTAGATAGGAAAGGGACCAAGAACGGGGGGAGGGAAGCAAGAAGAATTAAGATGTATTTCTATACATGTACTGACTCCCCACAATGTTACTTAAAAGCCAATAATAAATAGACAACCTTTAAAACACTGGGAGAGGGGCAGAGTTATGAACAAAGGTAAGACTGACAGCAGACTTCTCATGAATAAACAATTCAATCCTAAAGACAGTGCTAAAATAGCTATGCAGTGCTGAGGAGACTGGGTGCTGAATTCTGTTAACTTGGAATTCTGTATCTGGTGGAAATACCTTTTAAAAGCAAAAGGAAATGGGAAGGGCACCCAGAGTTGGAAGAAGAAGGGGGAGAAGGGGAGGGAAGAGGAAATAAAAAGATTAAGATGTGTTATATACATGTACAAACTCCCCATGATGAATGTAATTATTATATACTGCAAAGATGTACTAATAAAGATTTTAAAATAAAAAAAGAGCATAGTAAAACCTCAGTTCATGAATGCTTCTGTTCGTGAACAGTTTGGCTCAGCAAAACTTGGCTTCCATTCTCAAACTCTGCATTATGTGATGAAGACAAATGCAGCCATCTCTCCTAAAACTGTGGAAGGAGTAGGGAGATAGAAAAGAATTGGATCAAAGCAAGAAAACCAGTAGACAAATATTTAATCCTATATCCTTATGTCCAGCGTCTATAGTATATGATGGTAAAATGTGAGTTCCAAAGGGCTCGGGTGGCCTCATCTCAAGGGCCTCTCTCTCTGGCTGGCTCCACTCATAGCCTGCAGCTTTCCTTGGCAGATATTTCATGTTCCTATTATCTCTGAATTCCAGGGGTCTTCACTATAACTAACTTTCTTCCACTCCAGTAGCTTTATATACACTACCCTCTCAGGGGTTCCTTGTCTGATCTCCCAAAGCTTCCTTTGAAATCTTGATAGAAGCCTCCCTGACCCCAGAACTCCTGCATTCTGGATGCTGGTAAAACCAGGATGATGTCCACAATGCCTAGGTCTGTTAGGGGAAGTAGGAGCCAGGGCCCCTTAGACCTGTAGCTGCCTGCAAGACCAATCATGGTGACATGAATCCCAGGGAGCCAATTCCTTAGGAGGCCCTTTTCAAACAGAGGCCACAGGCACCCTTCAAATGAAAAGTTCACACTTTTGCACCCTTGAGCCTGCAGTGGGTAGTGGATCTTGATTTGCTTCTTGAGATGCTCTTGAGGCATCTTTCTTCTTGTAAAAACTATTCAGTTTCTTGTAGGTGCTGCTGATCTCCAGCAACCACATTTCCCTTGGCCCCAACTTTACAAATGGTAATTTCTCAGTCAACATTTAAGATCTGAAAATTTTGCTGTTCTCCTTTTTGTCATTGATTCCTAGTAGAAATCCAGCTAAAAGCATCCATTAGTATCCATGCCATAGCCTGAACATTGGGCTGTTTTGAAATTTCCTCTGCCAGATGTGGCCCTTAATCTCATTCTCCTGCAAAGTCTCAAGATATGGGCAAAACATATTTCACTGCCAGAGTATAAACCACATGCTCTCTAGTCCAATTGGCAAAGGAGTCCTTGTTCATAGCTTGAGCCCTGAGCCTGGCTTTTACTGTCTACATTCCTAACATTGTGCTTTCTGAGCTCCAACCAGAATTACCCATTGAATTCCATTCACAGCATTCTAAGGCTTCTCTGTCCTGCATTTCCAAACCTTTCCAAACTCCTCTAGAAAGTCAATTCAAAAGCTTCAACATCAGAGCCATGACTCTTCTAGTACCAATTTTCTAGTACCAGTTTTCTTTACTAGCTTTCCTGTCAGTGACACACAAATCTCAATTTAAAAGAGGAAAGAAAGATTTCATTCAATTCATACATTCAGAAGATTCAGTACATAGTGAGCGGGCTCCAAAGTAGAAACATCATGACAAAGCAAAGCAGCTTAGTTCATTGAGGTCACAAAGCAGATCAAGGGCACCACAATAAAGAAGACTAAGCAAGGGACTATTCTTCCCGAGGATACACTGCTTAACCCATCAGGACACACACAGAAACATGCTCCACTAATCTTCTAGGTGTATCTTAATGTGAAATTGACATCAGAGTTAACAGTCACAAAGAGCAACAGCAGATATAGAACAATGGTAAGATTGTTGATTTAAAGCTAACTATATTAATAACCATTTAAAATTAAATAGCCTAAACAACTTAGAGACAGATTATTAGATTATATATACATTTTTAAAGTTACAAATCAGGGGCCGAGGATTTAGCTCACTGGTTCTGTCGCCTGCCTTGCAAGTGCAAGGACCCAGGTTCAATCCTGGTAACCACATACAATATTGGATGTGGAAACTCATGCCCACCAGCAATCAGTACCATATACCACAGTGCCGGACGTGGTGGCTCATGCCTGTAATCCCAGCACTCTGGAGGCAGAGGCAGGAGGATTGCTGTGATGTGAGTTGGAGGCTGAGCTCCGGGCCAGCCTGAACTACAAAGTGAAACCCTATCTCAAAACAAAACAAAACAAAACAAAAAAGTTACAAATCCGCACCTGAACCAGGAGTGATGTGTAATATACTGCTATATGGGAGGCTGAGGCAGGAGGATTGTAACTTTGGGCTACTTTGGGCTACTCAGAAAGACTTTGTCTCAAAATTAAAACAGGGCTGAGGATGTAAGTTAATAGTAGAACAGTTGCCTAGCATGTAAAAAAGGCCAAGTTCACTCTTAAGTACTACATACACCAAGAAAAGCAAAACCAAATACATACTATCTATAAGACATCTGCTTTAAATATGATGACCCAAATAAGGAAAAGTGCAGTTTTTTGTGTTGAGATAGGTTTTTATTTTTTGTTTGTGTTCTTTGTTTTGTTTATTGAGTGAAACTTGCTATGTAATTCAGGCTCCCTTGAGCTCACTATGTAGCCACAGCTGATCTCAAACTCCTGGTGATCCTCCTGCCTCAGCCTTCTAGCATGTGTCACCATGCCCAGCTGCATTTGTTGGTTTGTTATTGTTGCAGTGCTGAGAATGAAACCAGCAAATTGTTGAATTCTCCACCCCAGTACAGCAAAACACATATAATCTTTGAGGGCACACAGAACACTCACCATGATTGACAATACTGTCTATCGTGAACATGTCTCAGAAAGAGGGTTGGGGACTTAGCTCAGTAGCACTGCTGCCTGCCTTGCAAGCACAAGAGTTCCATCTCTAGTACTGTCAAAAAAAAAGTCTCAGACGGGGCCGGGGAGTTAGCTCAGTGGTTCCGGCGCCTGTCTTGCAAGCGCAAGGGCCCGGGTTCGATTCCCTGGTAACCACATACCATACTGGGCGTGGAGACTGACGCCCAGCAGCAACCAGTACCACATACCACAGTGCCGGGCGTGGTGGCTCACGTCTGTAATCCCAGCACTCGGGAGGCAGAGGCAGGAAGATTGCTGTGATGTGAGTTGGAGGCTGAGCTCAGGGCCAGCCTGAACCACAAAGCGAAACCCTGTCTCAAAAAACCTAAAAAAAAAAGTCTCAGAGAGAAATATCCTCCTAAGGAGCAACAGCAAAAGTGACTGTCTCTCTAGTGGCATGAGAGAAAAGCATATATCCTAAGGTGAGAGCCAAAGATGAAGTCAGATATGGAATGTAAATTCACAAAAGAATCTGACTAGACTGAAATCCAGTGTTAGGGCTCGGGGTGAGGAGAGGCAGGCCCATTCCGGGCTCGCAGCACCGTACTCATGCCATCTTGGGAATGCCGCAGCTGGCAGAATGGCAGCGGTGGTGAAGCTATGGCACCCGTGCTGCAGCACACTGTCTGCACCACTGAAAGCTCTAAAAGGTTTGCCGTCGCAGGAATAGACGATCACAGTAGCCTCACTCCCAGGCATAGCAGGCAGGAGACGTGCAAGCCAGGGATGCAGAGAACCTGAACACAGAATGGTGTGAGACAGAATGCCATGCAGCTCGGTCTTGAAAATGAGTGTTCCAGCACCTGTGGGTGGCAGGACTGGAGGGGACTGTCAGGAGGGAGACACGATGTGTACATGATGTAGAAAAATATGTTTCCCACGCCCCCACATACAAAGCCCATGTTGTGCTGCTGGGTCAGGGAGTGCACTACATACAACTGCCTACACACAGCAGACTCCCGTAGTGGGTGGGGCCGGGGTGCCCAGCACCCTCAAGGGGCATCTGCAGAGGTCAGAAAGATCCGGGACTATGCCAAGTCTGTGGAGCACAATGTGGAGAGGTCTGGGAGGAGGCAGACTGGAGCAGAGGGCGAGTCAGCAGAGCCAGTGCTTCCCAGGGCTCTCCTATGGGGAAGGACGGGCGGGCGGGACATGAGGTCTGGCCCACCACGTGGCCATGGCAAAAGCGCCCTGCTGAGTGGCGGGCTGAGAACAGAACTCCTAATTAAGGCAGAGACAGATGGACAATTGCGGGCAGATGGATGAAGAGCAGTACCTGGGCTGCCCTCGTGCTGGGCAAGGAAGGAAAGCCCACGACGACTGCAGTACTCACCGAGTGGGAGGGCCCGGAGGAAGCTGATAGTGAACCAGAAAACAGCAAGTTGAGAAAACGGCACCACATTTGCTTCCTCCCAAATTAATTGAGGCCATTGGATCCTAAGACCACAGTGGAGCTTCAGACAGGCAACTGAGTGGTACGCAGGGGAAATTTCTTGACTGCTCGTAACGAGACTGTGATCTCAGTGAAGAGAGAAATGTGAGTTAAATATTATAATATTAACACTGGAGTTTTCCTCTGGTTGGTGGTGGTGTTGATGATGTTTCGTGGTTCTTTGTTCTGAGTTATTTCGGTTGTTTTATTTTCCTCTGATTGTTGCTTCTTTTTTGGTATTCTTTTATTATTTTTACTTTACTTTATTCCGTAAGGTTCTACCCTTTGTCCTGATCCCTCTTCCAGTCCTTCTTATTAGTTGATTTTATTTTCTCCCTATTCTTCTTTCGTCCCTTTCTCATTTTTTTATCCCATAGCCTACCCTTTTCCATCTACCATACAACCTAAAATATAACAGGGGCCTAAAAAAGATGAATTAACCAGTGCTAAAATTTAAACACTGTCATTCAAGGATATGTCAGGGTAATGTTTAACAGACTCGGTTTAGAGGATCTAAAGAAAACTAACTACAAATATATTCACAGGTTCTGACCGTCTCACAGCCGCCCTCAGCTCAAAATGCACTTCACCTCTCTGGATACCTCCTCCCACCTACACACTTCATACACCCTAGGCACTAGCTCCCTACACCTGCCATAAAAATAATTTCAACACAGTCTGACTCCTGTCTGTTTTTTGCTTACTGACACTTTTCTTAACTCCCTCTCTTCCCACTGACATAGTCCCTTTTCTTTCTCCTTCCCCCTAAACTTCACATCCCAGATGAATATACCATAATAGGAATGGACCATAATTAATAAAGGGTTGTGATAAAAAGTTGAATTATCAAAATAAGTCTGATGTTTGCACTGCGTAGTTGGATTTGTTGATGCTATTACAGCCAAGAGAAATTCACTCCTTACAACTGAATGACTGTGTCCAACCCAATTACATTGAATAGGTTGAAGTGGCAAGTAACACCTGTGACAAATAAAGCCAAGATCACATCAGTGGAAAACCAAACCTACCAAATAAATCTTCATACCAACAACAAATAGTCTTGTCCTATTGATTTTCTTCTGATTGTTGCTCCTTTATTGGTATTTTACTTTACTTTATTCTTTAAGGTTTTATCCTTTGTTCTGATTCCTCTTCCTCTTCCAGCCCTTATTATTTTTTGACTTTATTTCCTCCTTATTCTTCTGTCTCCCTTTTCGCATTTTTTTAACTCCTTGCCTACCCTATTTCCATTACTCTATCATACAGAATATATATAGGGGCTTATATATCTCAGCCTTCTCTCCCCGACTTCCCCGCAAAAACCATGACAAAACAAAGAAATTGTTGAACGGGTCACCGACGGAAAGGAAATAAAATACCAAATAGCTGAGCTGCATGAAATGTTTAAAGAGAAAACAAAGAAATTTGGTGGGCTCAGAGACAACATAATCCAAATGATACTAGAACTATCAAACTGACCACTGTGATTATGAATGAAAGAAAGAAAAAATTAGAAGAGCTGAACCAAAAGTATTCAAAATATGAATGATATATTTACCAAATAAAGGATGCTATAAAGGGTGCCATAAAAAAGGTGAAGATAGAGCTGGGGATTTAGCTCAGTGGTTCTGGTGTCTGCCTTGCAAGTGCAAGGTCCCAAGTTCGATCCCTGGTACCACATACCACAACACCAGGTGTGGTGGCTCACACCTATAATCCCAGCACTCTGGAGGCAGAGGCAGGAAGATTGCTGCGAGTTCCAGGCCTGTCTGGGCTACATACTGAGCTCAAGGCCAGTCTGAACTACAAAGCTAGATCCTACCTCATAAAACTAAAAAAAAGGTGAAGATAATTCTAATCAATATGTAAATGGCATAAATGACCAATGTGATAAAACAGTCTCAGCCCTGAAGGATTAAATGGAAACACATGGCACACTCAGGGAAACCTTAAAAAATTATAAGAGAACATGGAAAAGGCATCCAAAAGCTACTAGATGTTGCAAAGAAGACTAACATAAAGCTAATTGGAGCTAGACAGAAATTAGAGAATAGCACACATGAAATAAAAAATCTGTTTACAGAAATCACAGCAGAAAACTTTCCAAGTATGAGGAAAGAACTTAATACATACATTATAAAATTTGAAATAATTACAATGAAAAAGAACCTCCCAATGACACATCATAGTCAAAATCCAAGAAGTCCAACACAAAGATAGAATCTACCAGAGAAAAGCCAAAAAAAAA
>PVIR01026903.1:0-23428 GCA_004026965.1 Petromus typicus | reverse complement strand
ATGGATTGTTTTCTGGCCACAACATGTTGCCGTTTTAGCACAGAGTCCCTATGCTCTGCTGCCTCAACAGCCCTGCCAGGGCTCAGGTCTTTGCCTTACCCTACTCTGCAGTGCTCTGGACTTGGATCTCACAAGTGGCAGCATCAGTCTCAACTCCTAATTTCTACCTTCCAACACCCTCTGCCCAGATTCCCAACTTGGAGTCAGATAGCCCTTCTTCCTACTGTCAGAAGAGTGGTATCCTCTTCATTCTGGGCTGCTGGCAAGGAAAGATATATCTTTGGAATGCTAAATTGCAACTCAGTGGATTTTCTTCATAAAAGCAGTGCTATAAATGGAAGTTAGGAACTCTAGTTAAACTCTACTATGGCTTAACACATGACCAGGATTCCACCACTTTATTATTATTTTTTAAAGGAAACATATGTTTCAAGTTCCAAGTAATAGATTTGAAAAATTGACTTTTTGATATAGGACATATTGGTAAATTGGGGGCTACCTTGCAAGAGCATGCAGGGGAGGAAAAATATCTTCATGAAATATTCATCGGGCTCCTACTTGTGTATCATGCTGTAGTGGCTGCTGTATCTGTGGGGCTGTGCGGGACCTGTTTTAATCTGCTATAATGATGCTGCCTTACAGATTGCCCTCTGAACCTTAGCACACTGTGGACCTTTCTTTGACTTACTATGTGTTGTACTAATGGGGCGGATAAAGGCATTTCCTATTCTGAAAAAGTGCAATTTTAATTTAAATGTATTCTTCTTAGGGTCCCAGTTCTGCTACTCACTGAGCCTGCACTAATTTGTGTGATTTTTTTTGGGTTCAGGGCATGCTCCTTAAATTAATCCTTTGGATAGGTCTTGTGTTTTCTTTCAAGTGAAGCACTCTTAGAATAATGTGACACTCAGCGATTTTCTAAAGATTAAAGCAACATGTTCTAATGTGCAACTTACGGCTAATTGCTTGAACTAATTATACATGCAGGGCCAAGCCATTAGTGTTAATAAGAACTGACTTGAGAAAGTACAGTTGCCCCAAAGACTGAATAACTGTTGCAAACAGTAATCAGTGAGGTGGTAGCCACTGTATAAAATACCTTAGCTGGAAATTATTGATTCCTGTTCCAAATGGGTGTTCCCCAAGTTGTTACCCTTCCACTTGGTTATTTCTTTCTCTGTGAAAATGTGCACCCTTCTGAGCATGGAGACTAAACTTAAGAGCTCATGGAGAAGTTTATTGGGTTGTTTTTTTTTTTTTTTTTTTTGTATAAACACTGTATTGTGTGAACATGGGCCCGCTTGGTTGTACCTCTTCAGGCTCTTTGGGAAGCTCTTCACCTACCTCACTTGTCATTGTTCTCGGGGCTGTGCCCCGGGTCTTCTCACTCTACACTGTACCCATTCCCTACTTGACCTCATTGAGTTCTGGCTCTGTGCCAGCAAATTCAAAGCATATTTATCTGGACCAGTTCTCTCCTGAATTCTAGGTGTATATTTTCATGTGATTAGCTTGTAGAAATTAAAAACTTGTGTATGCTCTAAACAGAATGTGACCTTTGCCCTCAGATCTGCATCCTCTTCAAATGGAAAGACCATCTAAGACAACTCTATGCCTTATTGATTCTGCACCCAACCATTGCTCTCCATCCTCCTGGCCCCCCACACACACTCTGTCTCCTTCCAGGATTGTAGTAAAAGCCCTGTGACTGGTTTTTGCAAATCCAGTTTGCCTCCTTCCAAATTATACATAACCCCTGGAAAAGTATTCAGATAAAAGTCTGATCATGATGCTGTTGGCCTAAATGTACAGTGATTCCCCATTGCTGCGTGGTTAAAGGTCAATATCTCTTCTGATCGTGGCCTTTGCATCTCCTGCACTCTCCATACTGAATCCACAACAGCCCACACTGGTCTCCCTTCTGGTGCTTCAATTTACCTGGGTCTTCCTTGCTTACAGCCTTTACCCAGACAGCTTCTCTTGCCACAACACGCTTCCTCTTAGATTCTGCCTGGCTGCTGTCTCCTTACCCTTCTAGTCTCAGCTTCTGTATTTCATTCCTCAGGGAGATTTCCAAAAGCTCTCTCCAGTTGGTTAGATTCCCCTGCTAAATATGCCAACAGCATCCTGTGTTTGCTAGCACTCATTATAATTATAATTGAGTAGAATTACTGGTTTGATGACTGATTCTCCTACTAGCCTGTAAACTCCACAAGAGCAGGGATCATGCTTCTCTTGCTCGCCATTCTCTCCTCAGTGCCTTTCATAACAAATATTTGCTAACCGAATGTATGATGAATGTAGTTGGACAGAAGTTGTGGCATATGCTATGTGTATTTGTACTTATGCTTGAATATGAGTATCTGATGTTCTAGGAACTTGAATGCTTTCCACGCCATAATGAAGCAATACTGTGAAGGCCTTATATAGATCTTGTTAACTGTTCAGCTGTTGTATCCTCTGTCCCTTTTCATTCTGGAAGTAGACTGTTTTGGACAGGGTCCTACTAGAGAAATAGAGCATCTAAAACAGGAAAAATGAAATGCAGGCCTTGGCTTTTGTGTTTGAGGGGCTGGTTAGGCAATTAGGAAATGAATCAGGTGGGAAGAACAGGTTGGGATTCTTGGACAGAGGCAGAACTGCTGATCACAGGTAGAGTTTTTTCTTCAGGGAAAGCTCCAGCTTTGCTTTAAGATCTTTCAGCTGAGTGAGTCAGTCCCATCCACCCAGATTTCTTAGGATAATTTCCTTTACTGATAGTCAACTGATGGTGTACTTCAAGCACATCTGGGAAATATCCTCACACTGTTTGATTGAGTGACTGGGTTTATTTATTGATTTATTGATTTGAGACAGGGTCTTGCTTTTGTAATTCAGGCTGGCCCTGAGCTCACTATATAGCTCAGGTGAGCCTGGAACTCACAGCAATCCTCCTGCCTCTGCCTTCTGAGGGCTGGGATTACAGGCATGAGCCACCACGCCCAGCTTTGTTGTATGTGGTTACGGGGGTTTGAACCCGGGCCCTTGTGCTTGCAAGACAAGCACTGGAACCACTGAGCTAAATCCCCATCCCAAGTAACTAGGTTTTGATAGAATGCAATCTGTGGCCAAGTTGACACATATATTGACCATCAAATAAGTCTTTGATGGAAAGCACCACCATTTTCTCTAAAAACAAAACTCCTACTCCCTGCAAAAATCAAACACCTAAAAACCAAAATGGGATTCTTATTAGCTATGCAACTAATATCTATATAACAGAGATTATTTTGTCACCTATTGTGCTGAAATACTCTGAATAATGTTATGACTGACTATTCCCTGAAACAAATATGTGACCACTACAAAGGTGAATGTTTAAATAACATTCTAAAAAAATTGGCTCTTCCATGTTTAGTGCTTTTAATGAGTAGACAAGTATGTCTTCCATGACACAGAAAACATGTACAGGACCAAAGCCAGGCAATGGAGATAGAAAATGAGGCAGAAAATTGCCCTGTATTTTGAGGCATTGCAGTGTGTTTCTGAAGACAAATAAATGGCAAATAACTGCAGGCCCAGAGTTCACTGGAGCTGGAGTGTGAGGCAGGTGTGGTTTGATGTCAGAGTGTGAATAGCCATGAATGTGGCTTGGAGATCCAGAGTTCTCAACAGGCTCTAGAGAAGAAATGAAATGGTCTCTGTTGGTGTGTGCCGTGTTCCTGCTATTGGAAAGGGGCCTAGGGCAGTGAGGGTGAAGCGAGGGAAGGAAGAGTGTCCCGGGTAGGAGTCTGAACTAAACCAGTGGCGGCAGCATTCCAGAAAAGAGGATGACTTCTTAGAGCAACAGAGTTCTCAACTGAGTGAGGGAGAGAAGATTTGAAGACTTCTGGATGGATTTATTTCTTCGATAAGAGGAGTGGCAAATAGTGGGAGTGTGAGCAGCAGGGCAAAGGTCAGAGCTTGGTTCTGGGAAATGAAGGGACAGTAGCTTCTGAGTACAGGTCTGTGCCAGGTCTGGTGTGCTCTTCACACTGTTGGATACTGATCCAGAGACTAGTTATATTTCTGGCTGGGATGAGATCCCCTTAGGAGGGCCTTGAGCCACAGCTGGGCTTGAACCTCTCTGTGATTCTTCTGCCTTCAGTGGTGCTGGGATTACAGGTATGAGTTACCATGTCCAGCAGGATTTCCATCTTTTTAGGAAGGATTATGTAGGGATGCCATTATTATTATTATTATTATTATTATTATTATTATTAATTTATTTGGAGAAAGGGTCTCACCTTGTAGTTCAGACTGACCCTGAGCTCAGCCTCCAACTCACATCACAGCAATCCTCCTGCCTCTGCCTCCTGAGTGCTGGGATTACAGGCGTGAGCCACCACACCCAGCACTGTGGTATGTGGTACTGATTGCTGCTGGGCATGAGTCTCCACACCCAGTATTGTATGTGGTTACCGAGGATCCAACCTGGGTCCTTGCACTTGCAAGACAGGCACCAGAACCACTGAGCTAAATCCCCGGCCCAAGGGATGCCATTTTAAATATTACCTTATAGTTGATTCTAAGATGTCTGCTTGTAGCTAAAGATGAATCCTAGCTAGTAAATAATGTGAAACATAGTTTTACATTCATGAATGATTTTTCAATTTGCCTTATCATTCCCAAACAGAATGGAGAGAACACCTTATGGACCTTGAACATGTCTCTTACTTCATGGAAGCTTATCCACTAAATCTACTTTTCAAGACAACAAATGCAAAAGAATCTCATTGGCCAATTCTGGGAAAATAGGAGCATTAAGAAAAATGGATAGTAGTAGATTATAAACCATGAAAAGGAAATACGATTCCATGAGTCTATGTTTATAAATAAATGAGGCAAGAAAGGAAGAACTCTTGCTCTATTAGCTGGCAGTGCTGGCCAGTAAATGTGGACAGAGTTAGGAAATAGAAAAATTGTCACTGAGGCAGTTTTTAAATGGATGAAGTTCTTGAGTAGAGATTTGGAGAGTAGCGTATTGACATAGCTTCTCTCCTCAAAAGACTTGCCAGTTACAAAGAGGACAAGGGTGACTTAACGGCAGAGAAGACTGGCAGACACAGACTTATCCTGGTGATTCGTGGGAGGGTGTCATCAGAAACGGGGTGAGGCGGCCTCCAGCCTTGTTCTCTGATGCGCTGAGCAGAGCACAGCATCAGCTTCAGAGTCTTCCCAATAGAAATTCATGGCTTGAATCTAACCAGGAAGAAAACTCAAATAGACCCACACTGAAGATTATCCTGGTTGTCTGAAAGTAACTCCCTCAGAGCATCGGGGGAAAAAAAAGTTGATTAAACTGGTCCATTTGATGACTAAATGCAGTACTAAATTATCCTGGGCTGCATTGTACAGTTCTGGATTACAGCCATAATTACAGCCACAAGTGAATGGCACTTGTGCACTGGATAACAATATTCTGCTAGTGTTCAAGTATTAATTGAAACAGGAAGATGGTTGTTATGAAAAAAGAATGTCCTTGTATTGGGAAATACATACTGAAATATGCAGAAGTGAAGGAGCATCACATTGTTTGTTGACTCTCAAATGGTCAGGAAAATGCTGAAGACTGAACAGTGGAGTATCTCTTTCCCCAGATGAAGGGGGAGAGGAGTAGAGATCTTTGTAGTGTCCTTAAAACATTTTGTGTGCTTGTAATATTTTAAAATGGATTATTTTTGAAGTTCTGAAGCTCCAGGAAGGACGAAGGAACTCTTTTGAATGGAAGGACAGGAATGATACGATGAATGATTCTGGATTGAACTGTTTTGCCTTAAAGGAAGTCAATGGGACAGGTAGTTGGGAAAAGTAGAGTTGTTGGGTGAAGGTGGATAGGGATATTCGTTGTTTTATTTTTCCCATTTATCTGTAAATTTGAAATTCTTTCAAAATAGGTTTTTTTAAAGCATAAATTCTTCATTCACATGTAAGCAAATGTCCCTTTTCTTTGATGAGAACAAGATGGAACTAGTTCCTGCTTTAAAAGGTCCATCACACTGTGCTTTTAAAGGGAAGACTTGAAGGATGCTCAGGATTACATTGTACATCCTTTGTGATCCATCTACAAAGTTATTGTCTCGAGGCTTTGTCCTTACATGTTAATTCATGGTAACAGCATCAGCCTGTCTTCTTGGGTTGAATCTTTCTTAGGGCAAAAAGAGAAAAATATGTAGACATTATTTTTTTAAAGAGAAAGAATGCTACAGAGAGAAAAATCATTGTTGACAAAATCTTGTGCAGTGACCTGTGGTCTTATTTCTAGTACCCGTGTGCTCCTGGAAGAAGAATGTGGTTTCGCAATGAAAACTTACCTCAGTGTCTCATTTTGCCTCCTTGCTTCTCAGCTGTGTGCTCACCACCTGGTATCTCGTTCCCCAGGCGTCTTTCAACTTTTTCTTTTCCTGACTTTGGTTTCTTCTCTCTTTTTAATCCCCTCTCCTCTTTTTCAGGTCTTAATTTGTCCTTCTGGTACATGCTTCTTTACTTATATCTTTTTATTCTCTGTACCTTTGACCTGGCTTGTCTCCTCTTAAAGTTTTGTTTTTTTGTTTTTTTTTTCTGTTCAACCCCTTTGACTTTGATTCTTTTTTCATTCTAGGTATGCTGTCTCGTGTTCCTTGACTTAAGGGGGAAGACAATCTGAATTACATTTCAGATTAGAATTAGAATTAACATAGATGACTTCTAACAAATGGGTTTTGTGACTTGCTGTCATTTACTCAGTGCTTGCTATGGGCCAAGAACTGTCAGTTGCACTGTCTATATTCATGTTTAATCCATACCACATTTTGGAGGATGTGCTTTTATTCTCCATTATAGAATAGGAAGTGGAAACACCGAGGTTGAACCCCTTATCTGAGAAGTTCCAAGTCCAGCTCAAAACCCCCAGGTGGGTGTCAAGCCATGGGATATATCAAATGTGTTAGTTTCTTCACAGATAACTTTTGCAGAGAGTACCTTAAGGGCTAGGTGGCATTTGGATTAGTACCAATAAGAGGGCAAGTACAGTGAGTCTTGTAGTGCTTATTACACTAGTACATGGGAGAAGAGGTTGGAATTGTATGTCACTTTCTGAATGGCGGGTCCTTGACAAGTAATTATTTATAATCATTGCGTGTTGCTGCTGAAAGTCATCCCATCGGACCCTTTTCTGCCAAGATCCTCCTTTTGGAATGTAACAGGAACTAATTATGTGCTGTTAAATCCAAGACCCATTTCATTTTCTGAGATTCCAGCGGTAAACCTCACATGTCAGAAACAATTAGTGACATGGTATCATGTCGTGTTCAGTGTGCTGAACTGTGGATGGTAAATCCTACCAGGATAGAGAGGCTTAAATAGCCCACCCATAGTCACCCCATTATTGGAGGTTGCTATTTCAAGGCAGCTAGTTCAGGACATGCTACCAGGTAGTATTCTGGAGATTTCAGGCTCATGAGAATATGTCTTAAGGCTTTGGGGGCCTAGGAAAGGGGGTGGCCAGTTGTGGACCCAAGGCCCTGCTTCCCACTCTTCAAGCTGTCCTGTGACTTCCTCTCTCCCACAGAATTCCCACTGACTGACTTGTGCATGCAGCCTGAGTGGTGCATGGATCAGAAAACTGGGACAGCGACGGCTCGAGAAACCACGTTCTGTTGTACTAATTGGCTGCTTTGGAGTCATTGGGAGTGTGTTCTCACCTCTTTTTTTTAGAAGCAGACTTCTAATTGGAATTTGAAATCTTTGTTTATATATCTCTCAGGTATGCATCCTTATTCAGTTTTATACAGAACAATGCAGAAATTAAAACACATTGAGTAAAAATCCCTCTCTTAGGTATAATCCTCACTGGGTTTTAGAGAAAAATGCAGAAATTAAAACCTGTTTTTCTTTTAGAAACATCATGCAAGGTTGCGAAAGCATCAGCTAGCTGTGCACACAGCCAGTGTCACTTCCAGCTCTGCTTATGTCACTTACAGTAGGATCATCTCCTAAAGTGGGGTTTTCCCGTCCGTTTTGGATTTTTAGGATGCCGCTAAGACACTCCCTGGGAAAATGCAGGAACCGCGTTTGCTGGGGTACAGCTGAGCTGTGCAGGCATCTGAAAAATACTGCCCTCCACAGAGAACTGGAGGCGTCCATTAGGCCAGGGCCTGGCCCAGCATGCTGGCTTGCTGACGGCCCGAGCCTGAGGCCACTGACTGCAGCCCGCTGACGCTGCTCCAGGACTCGGTTTGGTGAAGAAACTCTTTGTTTCCCCTCTGTTCTGGGGCTTGGCAGTTTTATCTGGACTATTCATGTAGAATGTAAATTTCAGCTATTGTGAAACAGTCCCTGGAAGTCCCATTTTGTGCAGATTGAAGATGGCTACGTAGCAGAGGGGTGGGGTCAGAGAGAGAGAGAGAGAGAGAGAGATTAGAATCAGGCAGGATAAGCATGTAATACTGTATGAAGAAATCACGTATTGAAAATATGCAGCCTTTACTAAGGGATTGTGTCATTATTGAGTGAAACTGGGGGAAAGCACTCCGTGAGGGCAGGTGAAACTGTGGGTGAGATTAATTGGAAATATAAGTTAAATTCTAAGAGTAATTATTTTATCCTAAACTTTGTTGGCTCGTGTGTGTGTGTGTGTGTGTGTGTGTGTAATAATTTTTTTGTGGTCTTTCCCTAGTAATAAACTTGCAGATATTCCTGCTGTGATTTGGGCTGATGGTTAATTTGAGGATAAAACTTAGCATCGTTCATCAGCCAAATGCAGTCTGTTGTTACAGCAGAGTGGGTTAACTTTGCAAAGTTGTACCTTTGTTTAGTGAGTGATAGTCACTAGATAAGTGACCATAATCCAATAGCCCTGCTTTTTTGCTACAGGACAGGGGCTGTTGTCATCATTGATAAAACATGAAATAGCAAGTTTTAGATACTTTTGCCAGGAAAATCAGATATAAGTGAATTGCTTTGGTTTCCTGAGCTCAGATCTCTACTGCCTGATGACCATTCTCAGGTACAGCCATCTGGTAAAGTCACCTTTCTGGAGGCTGAGGGTCTGCAGTGTGTTCATCTAGCTCCAGGATGCTCAGACGCATGGTTCTGTCGGAGCAGTCCAAGGCCACAGCTTTCCCGCCTCGGCCCAGCTCCAGGAAGTGAGGCTGGTGATAGCGTTTGATTCCGTCCATCCATCTACCTAAGATTCACAGTGTTCTTGATTTTATAACCTTGACCTAATGTGAAAGTTTGCTGAAAAAAAAAAAACAAACAGTTTTTCTTCACATTCAAAAAGTAAATGTTACTTTAAGAAATAATATTTGTTTGTGGCCAAGAAATAAATAAAATAGATAAAAATCTTTCTGTGTGAAATAAAAAGCATAATCTCACTATTCAAAAGTAGATAGTGTTTAGTCTTAAATATTTAATTTTTCCTCTTCAGGATTTATAGTCCTATAAATTCTTTAGGACTAGGATAAATCATTTAAAAATGTTTTTTTTTTTTTTTTAACAAAATGGAGTTGCAGAGTCATGCTATAGTAGCTACTTTATAAACCTCTCACTTCTTCAGGGCTTTCTTATTGATGAGTACATTTTTATTGATTTTTTTTTTTAGAAAGGTGACAGAAATTTGCTGGACACATGGGTTGTATCATTTTTTTTGACAACAAGCAGTGCTGTCTGTGGCTAACATCTTTGTGTGTGGACTTGCATACCTGCTCAGTGATATGCTTAAGATAACTTCTTAGAGTATTTTGTATGTTGAAATCTTGGGACACTTGATAGCAGGATGCTCTCCCATATTTATTCTGATTCTTTGCCAATCTGTTATGTGAAAGAAAAGTGGTTCTGTGTCTTGTTTATTTCTTGTGGGACTGGGATTTAAACCCAGAGCCTGTACACAAAAATCTTGTTTGAATTGTTCCTCTTGTATCCAGGCTGAACGTTTATCTATATCTCATTGCATATTTGAATTTTGTGTCAAATTGTCTACTTCATGTTCATGTTTTTTTCCTATAAGTAATATTCTTGTTTTATCTTATTGTTTTAAGAGAACACTTAATATATTGGAATATGGATTTCTTTTCTGTGTTTTTGCTGTTTTTTCCCACTGGATTTGAATTTTGATGGAAATATAGTCAAATGTTACATTAACTTAGTGGGTATGGGCGTATTCTTCAATATTGGGTTTTATTATTTGAGAATAACATTTTAAACACTTCTCCTCTGAAGAAATTGTAGAGAGTAAAAGGGCACATTGTGACTTTGTCTAGACCCTTCCGTTTATTGCCTTGCCTCAGGGTAGAACTGTTCCTAACTCCTTTGAGAAAACCGAAGAGCTAACATGTTTTCCCCAGTGAAGTGATTGGATTCCATCTGGTTGATTTTTAAGTGTTCTTTTAAATGTTTTTATCATACTCACCTATTGTTATTCATCCTCAAGTCTGTTATCATTGCCTCTTGGAAATAGTCCTCTTGCAGGGTCCTTATGGCCTTGGGAATGTGACAGTTTTATGATTATGCAAATGTTTCTGGGCTCATCTTGATGGATGTTCTCAGAGCCCTTGGCTGACTGCAAAGACGCTTCACCATGAACTGTCACAGGGTTGGCTAGTGTGACCTTCCTGTCAGGCTGTGGAAAACACACTCGCCAAGCATCCTGGGACAATTTGGAGCGGTTGCCCGGGTAACCTCACTTGCTTCTAATCAGATGCCCTAAGGATAACCCAAGTCCCAGTGGGAACACTACCTCTAGAGGGAGGAACTCTGTCCTCGGGAGCAGCGGAAGTTATGTTTATTGATTTTTAGGCTACTTAGCTAAGTTTGGGAGATGGTTGTAAGTTTCTGCCATGTTCTGACAATGAATTCTGGGAAGGGGAGAAAAAAGGAGCAAGAAATCAAGAGTACATGCATAGAAGAGAAGCAGGAGATGGCAGGAAGGTTGTGTTGAAGGAAATGGTAGAAATCAAACTAATGAAGAAGAGAAAATGATTTGCGCATGAGACACCATAGTACAGAGCGTGCAGAGTGACACAGAAGACAGATCAAAAGAGTCAGGTGTAGAACAAATTCTGTAGCCAGTACATATCCATGGAGATAAAAGTGATGGAGACTTCTGGTGAATACACCAGAACACTGTTTTTTACATGAAACTGTTTTGTATGTGTAATGTGTTTGATTAACTCTGCTTCGAGCGACTGGCATTGCTTTCCTCTGCCATCTCCACAGTAGCCACAGTGAATCATGAATGACTTTGCTTGGGCTCGAAATGGGATGATTCAGAATGACAGGACATATTTTCGTTATTACTCTTGTGCATTAGCTCTGTCTCAGACTTGAACCCAGTGTAGAGGCTGTTGTATGAGCATGTGTGTGGTTACTGGGGGCAGGTGATAGGCTTTCAGCTGCTCTCAGAGGGCAAGAAAACTCTGTGTAGTCTTGAGTGGAAGTCTTTCTGTGGATAACAGTGACCTGCCCACTCTCTGTCCTCAGGACTCTCATTCACATGCCTGGAATGTTAAAACAAATGTACAAAACAAAAAATTCTTGAAACACCTAGAACTGCCATGAAGACACCCATTTTTACAGATCTCAAAAGGAATACCAGAGAGTTGAAAATTTCACTTTGATTGTAACTTGCACATCTAGCCCTGGATAGAACATGCTAGCCAATATGGTGACTAAGTAACCATGAGGCAGGGGGAAGCTTGTCTAGACTTTAGGGCCCTAGGATTATTCAGATACTTTCTGGAGATTGCATTTGGTGCTTCTAGGACACTCTTGTGCAAAATCCTGGCAGATGAGGGATAGCATGTCCTCAAGGGTTGCCTGAAAAACACTGAATGTATTTCTTTTTCAATCCTGAGGAACACAGGGCCTTCACATAGAGCGACATTATCAGACATTTTTGTTTCTTATTTTTTAAAAAAATTTTACAAATGTGATTTTATTTTATATTGAGAACTTCTCTTTTGTAAGAGTTGTATCTTTTTTTAATTGAAATATTTATTGATACATTACATATACACATCATGATTGCATTCCATAATGGGGATTTGTACCAGCATTAGACACAACTTAATTCTCATTTTTCCCATAGCCCTACCTACCCTACCACCCCCCATATACATAAAATTTGTTTCCTTTATTTTTTGTTATAATATCATTATTTTTCCCCCTTCACCCTATTTCACTTTGAGTATTTTCTATTTCACAATATAGAACATACAATTCTAGAACTCATTTACATCTTTATTTTCACGTACCAGAGAAAAGATGTGATATTTACCTATCTGTGCCCTATTTATTTCACTTATGAGGATATCCTCAAGGTATGTCCATTTAAGTATAAATGATTCAAACTTATCATTTTTTATGGCAGAGTAATACTCCATTCTGTAGAAGAACCACATAGTCACCAGTTCGCCCTGGCTGGAGTCAGTCTTGTAGCCTCCCTCTGCTTCAGTTTTGCAGAGTGCTGAGATTATAGGAAGGTGACACCCATCCAGCTGCATGCTCTAGGGTGAGAGCTGACTTCAGGGAGCTCCCACGTGATGGCAAAGCATCCCTCAGCTAGCAACAGGGAGAACCATTGTCCTTTCTGGGATAGAAGGAACAAGGGGACCCAGTGAGAACACTGGGCCAGGGAGCTCTCTCTGCAGATGGTAAAGTCAGGGGCAGGGCATAGGTATAAGTTTAGACATAGGTATGGTCAGGGTCAGGGTGGACAAGGACAAGGAGAAGGGGTAGGGTAGTTACTTCAAACCCTTTGCCCTTCATTCTCCCCAGAGAACCAAAGTCATGCAAAAGTTAGAGGGCCAGGGAGCTGGGTGATACTGCCTGGAGAGGTTGGCTTCTTTTGGAGCCCAGACAAGGGCAGAGAAGGCTGGACAAGTGGATGTGGGGTAGAGAGAGCAAATAGATATAAGTGGCACAGTGTTCCAGTGTCCTCCTGTTGTGTAAAGATCTTCTTCCCCTTTGGAAGCACGAGCATTTTGCAAGAGAAGTTATTTATAAGAGAAAAAATACTATATCAGCGAGCCAGCAGAGCAGGGACATTGTTCACACTCCCGGTTTCCCAGTTGATTACCCCCTTTTTTGTGCTCCAGTGAATCCAATGCATATTGTACAGTTGCTCTTATTTTTTATCTCTGTGTGCCCTGTGGACTTCAAGTCCTTTTGATTATGAATTTTTTGTATTTATCTTGTTCTCTCCAGAGCCTAGCCTGGTACTTGGCATGGTGTAAGAGTTAAAATCTTGAGTATGTGATGGAATGAATGTTTTTTACCCTCCATCAGGGAAAATCTGGCTTTAAGAGAGCATGTCCTTCATGAAACAGTCAATCTTTTCTTTCCAGTGCTGGATCTTCTCTGTTATTCTATTTCAGTGAGAAAACTAAGCAAGAATCTTGAATCTCAGCTTGATATCAGCTAAAGCTCTGCTGTTGTAAATGGCCACCATAGAGACTCTTCTGTGTTCATTAGGAGCCATAAAATAACAGTTTCATTGAGGATTTCCTCCCTCTGTAGCAGCATGTTTACTGGGCCAGTACCCATAGATCACGCATGTGGAGTTGTCTAACCCTGGGTAAGAATTGTGCATAGCTGTGCAGATTAAATACAGCCTGTTCCTTGGGAAAGTCAAGTTCATGACATGTGGATACGTGTGGTGCCTCAGGAAGGCCTTGCGATGCTGTGAGATCTGTCCCCAGAAAGGATCAGCATGTTCTCCTCTGGCCATATTCCTTTAAAAGTGAGGTATTGTGAGCTGAGTGGCAGAACACAGCACTAGGATAGCTGCTCAGAGGACTCATGTGACTGTCCCAGCCCTGCAAGGCCAGTCTTAAGAACTGCGTAATTGGTTGTCCCAGGAAACTGCTGAATGGCTCCACCTTCCCCTACACCTGCTCTACAGACATGAGAAACACTACAGGATGTTTACCTGCCTCAGCTATAGATACAAAAAATAGGACTGCTTTTCTGCTGTTTTTCAGTCTGCTTTTCTCCTGTAGCTTGTAGCACAATACCTACTTATCAATAACTATTGATCTGCATTGTTAAGAGACTGCACGGCATGCTGTAAATTAGTAAGTTCCTGTTGTGACATGTGTCAGTTGCTTCCACTGTTTCTTCCCTACCTGGCACCGTTGTGGACATTTGTGTACATTTCCACAACAGTACATGAGCAGCCCTTTCCCCATATATTCACCCCCTTCAGCATCCTTTTGAATTTCTGTAAATCCAATAAACAAATTTGTAAATTTAAACAGTTGTGCTTTCTGCCCTTACATTTTTCCTAAACATGTACATAGTTTGCTGTTATTCATTCTAGAATCTAGTCTAAGGTAACTCGATATTACAGAGAGAAATACAACATTAGAATGAATATGTCAGGATGTATGGTATTTTCAAGGTCTTTAAAGAAATACACAAATCTGAAGTCACTCATCCAAGATACATAACCCTCTGGATTGAAAGTACTTGAATTTAAATATTGGACAAGTCATTGAACTGTCTGAGCCATAGTTCCTCATGTATCAAATGGATATATTCCATTTTTTGTTGGGATGTTAGTTGGAATGGCAAAATCAAAAAGTTAGTAGAACATCAACACAGTTCACTAAGTACTTATTAGCTACTGTTCTTCTTTCTGGAGCAGCAAACTGAGTTACCATCTCCTAACTCTCAGAGTTTAAAAATGTTTCATTTTACATTGTGTCTCTATCTTAGAATCAGGCATTTATTAAAACACTGAGGTTTCCACTCAGCCCAACATTTCATTTATTAATAACTCTCAATTTGTCTTTCAAGAGTTCCCCCTGGCAATACTCCTTCGTACCTCTCTGCTGTGTGTAGTGAGGGTAGGAGCCATTCCTGGGTCTCACTCAGGGTGCATGCGGACGTCCTCCTTACTGTCACCTTGCAGAAACACTTCTAGACTCAGAACACCTGTTGTTTCATTTTGATTTTAAGCTTTCCGATAATTTACAAGTGCAACCAGTACTGGCTGTCAGATAGGTATGTAAGGGAATTTTCTAATGGCCTGAGTAAAAACAATCCAAATGCCTGGAATGTATTTATTTTCATAATATTGGAAAGTATAAGTTATTTTCAACAATTCTTCAAGCACTTTGAAAAGAGCTTGGTGAAGAAGCATATTCAATATTCTGAGTGTAGAAATGGGAATAGGAACTTCTTTGATTTTTATATTATTTTATTTTCATTTATTTTACTTTATTTTTGAGACAGGGTCTCAATTTGTAGTTCAGGCTGGCTCTGAACTTAGCCTCAAACTCACATCACAGCAATCCTCCTGCCTCTGCCTCCCGAGTGCTGGGATTACAGGTGTGAGCCACCACACCTGGCACTGTGGTGTGTGGTACTGATTGCTGCTGGGCGTGAGTCTCCACGCCCAGTTTTGTATGTGGCTACCGGGATCGAACCCGGATCCCTGCGCTTACAAGACAGGTGCTGGAACCACTGAGCTAACTCCCCGGCCCTCTTTTATTTTTATTTTTTAGAAAACATGAAAACATTTTACTTTGTGGAATTGGCTTCTGAAATGAATTCATAGGTAAAGTGAAACCGGAACACAGAAAACCGCCAGCTTCCGTTGAGGCTTTTCTGCTGGTTGTTAAATTGGCTCGCTCTGGAAACCGGGCTGTGCTCGCTGGGGCTTCTTCAGCCTCTTTTTCTCGTGGCTTCTATCTCTGAGTGAACATTCACAAGGCCTGAGCTTTGGCCCTGAAAGAGCTCTGGGTGGGGACCAGCCGTTTCGCTCAGCGCTGTCTTGGGTACATCTTTAGTAAGATACCTATCTTGGGGGTTGTTGTATTGGGCTGATCCACTTAGGAACTTATCCCAGTATCTGGCACATGATAATTCTTTAATAAGTACTGGCAGTTATCATTAGTTTTATCATTCACAGAGGGCACCACTCTGAGGTTCTGAAATTCCTCTTGCCAGCACACTTTATTTGTTGAGGCAGTAATAGTTCTCTAGTGGCAGCTTCCCTTTTTATCAAAAAAAGCCGAGTAATTTACTTTATTCAGCTTTCTAATAATACTAATCATGCAGTCTTAAACTGAATGTTCACTCACTATTATGCTAACAGGAGGAAAATAGAAGCATTTTTGTAACAGTTTTTAAGCTTCACTACTGTACATGTCTGATGTCAGCTCATTCAACTTCTGTGGCACCTGCCATACTAATACTTTGGAAAGTGAAATAATAATACCGACAACAGCACGTTCTGCACTTGCATCTGAATTAAGACAGAGTTGGACAGAATGAAGAGTTCAGGTTAGCATTTTTAAAGATTTCGCAGGTTGTGAATTATCAACTTGTTGGACTTCAGTCCTTTAAAATTGTTTCAGACTGTATTATAACCTGTTGACTTGTTACCTGTGTGTGTGTATGTGTGTGTGTGTGTGTGTGTGTGTGTGTGTGTGTGTGTGTGAGAGAGAGAGAGAGAGAGAGAGAGAGAGAATTAAAAGATTAAAAGAGTTTTTGTTTTCAAATAATAATAAAATTTGCAGAAACTTCTCCAGAAGTGCACAGGAAGGTTCTGTATGTACTTCCCTTAGTTTCTCCCAAAGATAACATCATGACTATAATGTTTCTCAAACATAGTGTATGGTCAAAACTAGTAAGTCGGTATAATCCACACACCTGTTCAGATATGAAAATATGTTTGCCCGCACATAACTTATCTTTTTATCTTCTTCATGAGGTCTTTGTGGAGCAAGAGTTTTTCACTTGTCAGTTTTTCCTTCAGTGATCCGGACAGGGTAGTATTTCTCAAAGGCTGGTTCATACAGACCTGCAGTGGGAGTCATATGAAGTACTTTGTTACAGAAACCATTTGTTTGGGGTAAAACTTCTGAATCAGGCTCCTGGGTGGGCCCGAGGAGAGAAAGAGGAGGTAAAAGAATTGAGATGTGCACGTTCCAACCCTCCATGCAATTACATAATGCCACCCTCCCTTCAGTACACAGTATAGCCATTATGTACTGAAAACATATAAAAACATTTTATAAAGATAAAAGGAAGAGGAGAAAGGGAGAGAGGCGAGGAAGAGGGAGAGGGGTGCTGTCCACAGTGCCTGAGAATCGCTGACTGAGGCATTCGCTGGGCCCCTTTTCCTGCTTCTTCTACCTTATCTGTGAAGGTTCATTTTTGTCACTTGTATTAGCAGATACTGACGGATAGCTTCTAAATTTAATGCCACAGTAGAAGTCCTCCTAGGATTCACAGACAGTCTTTAATATGTGGATTATAGGTTAGGTGTTACTTTTCTGGATATTTATGAATAGCATGGAGTAGAATAAAAAACTTTACTAAGTAATGTTTATAGATGGTCAGAGAGGCCAGACATTGGTCCTCGCACTTGAAATTATAGTAACTATTGGTAAACTATTGTGTGTGGGGGGAGTCTAGTTACATAAGGTTTATTTATTTTGCTATGTTACTTGTCTCTCTTCTTCCTTTCATTGGACTAGATTATTTTATGTGGTCTGTAATTTGGAGAAAAATGCAACCATTTGATTACTGAATATTTCTGTGACCTAATAACCTAATTAGATGATTAGGTTCTTGATTCTTCTTTTAAATTTGTAAAAATATTTTTTTCACTACCATGAAAAAGTATTCCTTGGGTATCTTTAATAAAAAATGATGGGTTCATAGCTGGATATTTTATTTAATATTGCATTATAGTCAGCACATATATTAAAATGTTAAATTTATTAACTCGCTAATTTCTTAAAACTAAGATGTGTCATGTACTGGTACAAATTTTCAATGTTGATTATGATCATAATGTATATATAAAATGTACCAATAAAATCAATTTTTAAAATATATTTTTTTGGTTTTTTTTAGGTTTTTTGAGACAGGGTCTCGCTTTGTGGTTCAAGCTGGCCCTGAGCTCAGCCTCCAACTCACATCACAGCAATCCTCCTGCCTCTGCCTCCCGAGTGCTGGGATTACAGGCGTGAGCCACCACGCCCGGCACTGTGGTATGTGGTACTGGTTGCTGCTGGGCGTGAGTCTCCACACCCAGTGTAGGTATGTGGTTACCAGGGATCGAACCCAGGCCCTTGTGCTTGCAAGACAGGCGCTGGAACCACTGAGCTATATCCCTGGCCCCCCAAAAAACTTTTATTTTAAAGAATGAACTTTAAAAAAATCTTCACATGGGGGCCGGGGATTTAGCTCAGTGGTTCCGGCACCTGTCTTGCAAGCGCAAGGACCTGGGTTCGATCCTCAGTAACCACACACAATACTGGGCGTGGAGACTCACCCCAGCAGCAACCAGTACCACATACCACAGTGCCGGGTGTGGTGGCTCACACCTGTAATCCCAGCACTCGGGAGGCAGAGGCAGGAGGATTGCTGTGATGTGAGTTGGAGGCTGAGCTCAGGGCCAGCCTGAACTACAAAGTGAGACCCTGTCTCAAAAAACCTAAAAAAAAAAAATCTTCACGTGTTTCAATTTTATATTTGTTTTCACAAGTTAGGCTCTTTTTCTCTTGCAAATTAAAAAATTTCATTCTCTGTTTTCCTAAATCATCCATTCTCTTCAACCTATGTTTATACTTATTGTAGACCTTAAAAATTAAATTTGTCATTTAAAATAGTAGAACATGCTAGAACAGGCCTTATGTTAAAAGGTAGTAGCTAGAATGATGATGAAACAAATTTTTAAAAAATACCTTGATCTTGGGCCGGGGAGTTAGCTCAGTGGTTCTGGCGCCTGTCTTGCAAGCGCAAGGGCCCGGGTTCGATTCCCCGGTAACCACATAACAATACTGGGCGTGGAGACCCACACCCAGCAGCAACCAGTACCACATACCACAGGGCCGGGCGTGGTGGCTCACGCCTGTAATCCCAGCACTCGGGAGGCAGAGACAGGAGGATTGTGACGTGAGTTTGAGGCTGAGCTCAGGGCCAGCCTGAACCACAAAGCGAGACTCTGTCTCAAAAAACCTAAAAAAAAAAATACCTTGATCTTGAAAAAATGATAAATGTAGGGAGTAGTGCTTAATAGTTTTGAGTCTTCAGATTGTTCAGTCAATTAAAATTCAGAGGGCAAGGAAAGAAAACTAATTTTGCCTTGGCCGTAAAGTCAGATTTCACTGACTACTGCGGTAGAGCGGTCAGAACAGCAATAGCCGAGGGTCGTGTCCACCTTGTAACAGTGACTCTTGTGCGCTTCTCTGTTGTCTTCTTGTGTGCTGGTGGCCCTTTCAAGAGGATTTGGTACCAAGCAGACCAGGCCTCCCCGTGAGGCCGCTAGCCCAGGCCAGCTTCTAGTAGCAGCCCCCAGAGTGTGCTGTGGGAGATGAAAGGGGTCCTGGCTGGTGTAGTCATACCACTTACCTCAAGGGAGACTGGTAAGTAAATGGTGTCCAGAGTCAGATCCTGATAGAAATGTGTGCAGTCCAGGATGCTGGAGTCACCCCTCTGCCCCTAGGATGTCGGAATTTGTCTGCAGCCATTTGTAGGCGGGGCTTTGGATCTCATCCTAATTGAAATACTGTGTTCTCCAAGATTGATATCCCAGAATTACCGTCTTTGATCATCGCTCGCTATTACCTTTTCTTCCTTTCATCCAGTCTGGTCTTGTCCTGACGATGGCCCCAGGCTCCTTCCTGTCACTTCCCCCAGCTTTGGTTTCCTGGTCTTACCTTGGACCTCAAGTGAGCCAGCTCAGCTGGTCAGTTGTCTAATCTCCTGTCTCTGGATCTCTGTATCCTTATTGTTCCTGCTTCCATTGTTTCTGTTTCAGACATCTTGTGAAGGTTGCTCATTTCTTTATGATCTTTTTCTTTTCTACTGATCCCCACCTGCTTCTTGTAATCATATGTCTTCCCACTCTTGTGAGATGCTGATTTATTACTTAACATCTTCCCTGTCTTATAACCAAACTTTAGTCATACACACCATAAGACAATGTTGAGATCCCTCTGATCCTTAAAATGGAACTTCTCATTGGCACTATATATTAATACTTTGGGGTGGATATTTCTTTTATCAGAGAGGATGTTCAGTGTATATGCAGTGGCCTTGACCTCTGCTCACTGGGTACCTGTAGCACCGTGGACTCGTAATATCCAAGAAATGTCTCCAGACACTTCCAAGTGTCCTTCAGTGGACAGAGTTCACCCTACTTGAGAACCACTGCTTCAGAAATTCTTTCGGAAGCAAAAAACAAAATCTTTTTGTAGTGAAGTCATCTCTTGGTTACCTCCTCCTTGTGTTCCCACCCACCCACTTTCCCCAGGACCTTGGATACTTCTCATCTCCCTTGCTTCCTGGTTCAGTCAGTCCTGACTCTTCTCTGACACTGCTTTTATCAGGAGATGCTCTCAGGAGCACAGTGACCTGGCAGCCAAGTCTAGAGAGTGGCTTATCTCAGTTCCATCATTTTCAGCAATTTTTGACACTGGTCTCATTTGTGTCTCCGTATGTATTCTTTTGGGTCACCTCTTGTCCCCTCACCTCCTTTACATCTGCTTCTTGCTGTTCTTTCTGAACAGAGGCATTCTCCTCTGTGTAGGCCTCTCTGATCTTCCTTTCTCTTGTTCTTCATCTCCTGTGTCTTTTGAGCCCCTATATGTGAATGATTTTAAGTATAGATTCGGCCCCTCAGCTACCCTCTAGACTTGCAGGTTGTTTTGCCTTTGGGCTATGTGTGCTGGATTAGCTGTTGGCAACTTAACTCAGTGTATTTCAACATATTCCACATCAAACTCCTAACATTTCCTGCATTCATGGACCCCCATTGTGCACCATGGTGAGGGAGAAGGTGGGAGATGAAGAAGGACAAAGACAAAAGCTGAGGTCAGTGGAACCTGCCTCCTGCTGGGAGGAAAGGACTGCCTAGTATCCTGCAGCATGTTTATTTATCCTGCACTATACTATACTCTGTTTATACTATATCACTATTATTATTATACTGAACTGTACTATATTTATACTGTAGGAGAAAAGGACTTCCTAGTAACCTGCAGCCATGTTTATTTATACTCTCCATAGAGAAGGAAGTTCAGGGAGGAGTCAAGGCAGTGGACAGTAACTGGAGAAGGAAGAGCAGCTAACCTTAGCAGCACTTGCTTTGAGGGTCTGGGGACGGGAGGAGCAGCCATGACACCTCAGGCCAAGGCCACACCGACCAGCCTGTCCGCTCCGTGACCTACATGTGCTCTTCTCTGGGCAGAGCCTCAGCTGTGGGAAGGGATGGCCAGGCCTCGGTTTCCGAGTAGTAGATCGTTTCATTCACAACAGGACTGCAGTCTTTGGTATCAACAGTTCTCTGCAGTTTTTAGTTGTGTTCCACATCAATAATATACTCGTGACCATATCAAAAATATATTAATGTTTTTTACATGTATATCATTATAAAACAAGGAAGTAAAATTTTACAAAATGAAGGAAAATAAAATTTATATTTAAAAGTTGATAGTAAAAGCCTTTTCCTTTATGGTATCAGTACTTTTATGTGCTTCATTTAACACTGTTTATTAGTGCATGTTTGCTGTATGTAATGATTACATTCATCGTGTGAACTTGGTATATGTACATAACACATCTAATTCTTTTGCATGTCCATTATTTTTCAAGACAAGAGTGGCTTTAGAATGACTTTAGATTATATGTTGTGAAAATATGAGTAAGAAACTACGCTTTCAAGGGGTTAGATGTGGAAAACAAGGACCAAGAAAACAGGATACTTGGTCTCAGTCTCGCCCAGCTGAAATTGTGCCTTTTACTTGCCTCTCTGGTGAGTATTATTTGCCCCTTCTGATCTCATTTCACAGAGTACCACTTTTTCTTACAGTGACCTTTTATGCAGTTGTCCAGCTCTGCAGCCTACTTCCAGCCAAGTGGAATTACAGTTCCCATCTCTCGTGGCTTTGCTGCCCCTTCCCTGTGAGCCGCCAAAGTGGGTGACGTCATCTTTTTATGTGGCTGTCTCACAGGTGTAAATGCCGCCTGCCAGAAGTCAAGCATGGCCCGTTGGCTTCTGCAGCGTTTACTCTGATGCGAATCAGTGGAAGTTTTCAGTGAGTGAAGGATTTCAACTGTACCCTTTGGATTGTAGAGCACCAAGCACAAGTCTTGCTCAACAGGGTAAGACTTGGAGCCTCACAACTGCAGGCCAGTCAGTGGTCAGGGCAGTGCCTTCGTATAGAGTTACGGTGACTTCCAAACACTACTGCTCAGCCGAGATCTGAGTGGGATATCAGTGTCAAAGAAACAGTGGCACACTTGATTAATCGCCTAAGGCAATGGTGGTGAACCTGTGACACACGTGCCGCAGAGGGCTCTTTGTGTCACTGAAAGCTCTGAAAGGTTTGCCATCCCTGATTTGAGGCCTATTCTAACCATTAAAAAGTATACATTTTTTGAAAAGATAATGCTGAAACAGTACACACAGTATGTACCTATAACACCTTAGAAAATAGGTTGAAGATGTGACTCGGAGGCAGAAGGGGGGCTTAGCTTGTTCAAAGGTCTAGATTTAATTTCCAGCACCAAAAAAAAAAAAAGAAAAAGAGTTTAAAACCTAAGAAAATATATTTCTTTTTTCTCATATAAAATGTATTTATACAGTATGTTAAAATTGTATTTATAGTATATTATTTTTACTAACATGCATATGTAAATGTTACTTATAAGATATGTAAAGTTTGTGTACGCCATTATTAACTCTGTAACTCTGGGTGGCTGGGTTATCATAGGCGTTCTGCTTTCTTGGAGTGTGATTTGCTAGAGTTGCGAATGAGTGCTGCCCACGGTTTTAGATGACCAATGTGACCCTCAACAGGGGATGGGCTGTGTCCAGAGGTGATGACAGAGTGGCAATGACAACTTCAAAGAAGACAGGACAGTCTTAACCTATCTCACTGGGTCTTGCGAGTGAGTGGCGCACCCGCCGCGCTTCCGTTTCACTCAATCCCACCGCTCGGTTGACATTTCCATCTGGAGGTCTCAGGGATCTTTCAGTTTTTAACTTTGGTTCAAAACTAATCTTTTGATCTCACTGGTCTCTGGACCCTGTGCCCCCTGCTGGTCCTGTCTTTGTAGAGACATCTGTGTTCTCTCTGCGGTTCCTGCTGGAGCCCCAGGCCCTGGGGAACGCCTCCCTCACTGCGCTCCAGGGACTTGTGGAGCGGTCCTGCGCATTCCTCTCCCAAAGACGCCCCCGGCACATCCTCTCCTCCCATTTCCAGTGCCACAGCTTCCCCTTTCCTCTTCTTCACCATTCTTTTCAAGACACAAACCCATCTCTCGCTGCTGTTAGTCTTTCACCTGTGCCGACTGCTCTTAGAAAACAGTAACCCCCAGCCCTCCCAAAGATCTGCATCCTGCTTCCCAGCGCAGTCCACCTCCTTCCTGCCCTCCGTCCCTTCAGACACTCTGCTCAAATCCACTC